>JAILXH010217509.1:11011-22323 GCA_023558415.1 Piaractus mesopotamicus
GGAATCAATGACAAAGCAATGTTGATTCTAAATAAAGGTTTATTCGATGTAATTTGCATTGTGAATTGTTACTAGTTTAAATGTGTGTCTGAAGTTTATTTATTTTGTATAAGCAGTTGAAAAAAGGATAACATGAACATTAATAATAAAAGTAAGCTTTATTCAGTAAGACAAAATGTTTCTCAAACTAATTGCTAGAATACTCAGGGTTGATTTGAGGTGGGATGCAAGGTGATGCCATTCCCCTGGTTGAAAAAAGTGACAAAATCATTCTCCTTGTAGAACTGCCACCCTCACTTTTCATGTTCTTTAGATTAATGTTTGTATGTGATATCACTTAAGATGTCTATTATCAGTATTTAAGTTCAGTTCCATTTAATTTCATCCATGTTTGAGACATACACACCAAGTTGCCCTGAATACATTAGGAGTTATTGATTTAAAACCATGGTTTACAGTTGGGACAAAGCATGTGTGCTTGTATGACTCAAGAGATCCTTATGCAGAAATGCATGTTGAATTTTCATAGATAATGTAGGAAAGGGCTGGGGGCCACACTTGCACATGCAGTAATTAAATCTTCATATTCAAAATGCCAAAGCTGACACTAGTGATACTGCAAGATTTGTGGACTTCATTGTAAAGAAAAACAGGTAGCTTATGGTAACCAGCATTGCAAATAAAATATGTCTGAAGTTAATAAAGCAGTAATTTTGAGCTTATAATATTGGGAGATTCTCTTAGTATTTGATTACTCTCTATATGTGTAAGTCTGTGTTGAATTACTAGACTAGCTAGATTGTTAGCTAGCTATCTAGCTGATATGTTCGGTAAAAACTAAATAATATATCTAAATAATACCTAAAAAACATAAATATGTTTTTTATTTTTTCTCCAACCCTATATCCAACGATATTTTGACACACAGACACAATGCACTAGTAAATCAAAATCTACCAAAAATCTATCAAAATTTTCATTGTATAGTGTTTTTTTATTCAGCGTTTCACGTACTGTACTGCACTAAATCCAATTAAACAGGACTAATTATGCTGTGTTTTAATGAAGCCTGCGGTTGGACAGTGTTCTTTAGGTATGGGCAATATCCATGATATGCTCAGTTGATCATAATAACAAAATAAAAAAAAAAAGTACAATTTAAGCCAAAACCTTCTCAAAACTATTGTGAAATAGTGTCTCAGACATCAGGCAGAATATTCATAACCATTTCATTTAATAACTTTATGTGAGGGAGCTTTTAGAGGTAGACATCTGGTTCCTATCACCACCTCTGTGAACAATTCTGACTCTGTAAGTTTCTTTAAAAGGGAGCATTTTATACCAAACCACTCTGAATGTTTACATCTTAACCATTTAATAAAGCAGAAATTTTGAAAAATCGATAGAATTCCCAATTTGACAGGAACACAAAATAATGTGTATACAACTCAACTAATTCAAATGTTTTTTAAATGGGGAGCAAATCAAATTCAGATCTGATAGCAAAGCGCGAGAGTGCACAAAGAGCTTTGTTTGAACGCAGCAGAGAAGGAGAAAGATGAACGCAGCTGTTCATTATTTGTAAGCAAATTGTTGTGATCAAGGGAACGATTAGGACCAATTTGTTTGTGTTAGTGTGAGTGCTATTCAAGCATGCCCGTATTGTTCTGTATGTGCACACCTCAGCAAGCACTGACATGATGCATGTTTTTCACTTTTCAACACTAAGCCTCCTCATACTGCCCACATACGGATAGGTCAGTGGTCCCTGGCCAGTGTATATAAAACGGGGCTGGTCGACCCTGTGCAGTGATGTTTCTTAAGGGACAAGAGACAGGGGTCTGTGTACGCTATGGATCAGGCAGAGGTCTCTTATAGCTGGGAGCGCTAACGATAGCCCTCTAACCCTTCCGCTATGCACTCTGCACAAAGCTTCTTTTGGGTCCCCATAGGGACTGCCACAGCCTGACCTGACCTGGTGTCAATCCCCAGCTTTGTGGAAGGTGAAGAGTCTGCTGTCTGGCTGGGTGACGTAGCTGCACTGGGTTGACCAGCTGAACTCTACAGGGACTGCTGTCAGCAACGAATTACTCAATCTGAGTCACAGTTATATCCCTTGTAACTTGACTTAGCTCTGCACATCTTAATGTTTACACAGTAGTCTCACAATAATAAATGGAAAGTGCTTTCTGATTTTTCGAAATGGCTTTTATAAGGATGTTTTAGTTGTCAGTAAGCAGAGGGCCTGTGTAAGGTCAGTGCTTGTGTTTATGTGCCTTGGCATATATTCTACTACTTAGAGCAGTGTTTTGCTTTCTACAAGTCCACACCAGACAATCAAATCAATCTGACGTTAATTTGTTTAATGATGGAATTTCGTTATTTCTAGCAGTAATTATGTTTCCCTTCATTTTATTCTTTTTCTCTATGATCCTGTGCTTCACTAGGGTGTTTGAAGGCAGCTGTATATGTGCGTGTGTCTGGATGCTTCTGACCCCTGTCTGAGAATCAGAATAGCTGGGGTTCTGTGTGGTCAGAGCTGGTTACTGAGGGCAACAGTAGTGAAGAGCTCAGAGGGCAGGATTAGGAGGGGGGAGAAGCAGCCGTTGCTAATAGAATAATTAGCATGAGATTGAGATGCCTTTGTACACACTTAATCCCCATGATGAAAAGCCTCATTATATGACAAAGTGACTTTGCGGAGTGCAACTTCTCAAAGCATATGGCCAGAATCATTCCCTTTTTTTAAGCAAAATTTTGATTTTTAGTGCCGTTATGTAGATCATTATTGAGTAAATTATGCACAAAACTCTTTCAGAAATTAGCAAAACAAGTTTTTACTCTCAAATGCAAAAATTACAAAATTTACAGCTTAGTGATGAGACGACTGGCTTTACAAAGTGAAACTTTCATTTAACTATTTGCATGCAGTGAGTTGCCTGCATCCTAATTCCGCAATTTGACAGTTACACAAAGCAATTAAAAACAGTCAAATCAAATGAATAGCAACACTAGCTTTAAATAACTCTCATTTGTTTCTTGTCATCCCTTGGTTAACTGACAAAAACTACCAACTTGCATAGAGTCAGTTAGGAGTGTCAAGTGTCCAAAAGACTGTCTTCTCTTTCATGTTCTTGTCTATCAAGCCAACACAGTTTGTAATGAGTCCTTTGACATGGTGTTGTTTGACGTGATTGCGCGATGCCTCATCTGCCTTTCAATTGGCTGTTTCAAGACACTCGTTGGGACACTTGCAATTGTTGCGGCTGAGTTTCAAACAAGCTGCAGGATGTTTTATGCAGTTCAAGTGCAATTTAGGTTCTTATAGATTTCAGCCTTAAGATGGTTCACATATGCAATAATTTGCCAAACAGCTTTCTTCTCATTGTATTCAATATTGTGAATCTTTCTTTCAGTTTTTTGAACACTGAAAGACATCTATGACATTTTTGTGCCCCTTTATATTTCCTTCTCAAAAACAGTTATAAATACATTTACAAAAGCTTTATAAGCATGTAAATAAAGAAAACTTGGCTTCATAACTTGTTGTACGTAAGTAATAACAAATTATGAAAAGCAACTTTACAAAAATTAATAGTTTACATCATTTTTAGCTCACATTTTGATTTCTTCATCAAGTGATGCTTGAGTGTTTATCTAATTTTTATTCTTCTTAATGCTAAAAGTTGTCTAATAAATGGCATCTACAAAATGTTTTGTGTGTGTTGTATATTGCATAGCTTGGCTCCCTCTGTGCTGGATGCTCAGCTCCTGGTCAGAAGCCATAGTACAGAACTGTTGCGATTGGCTGAAGAGCAGCGTTATGCTCATGAGTATGGCGACAGCAGTGTCTCTGAGACAGCCACCCAAGAACCTGTTGCCTCCAGCTGCGTGCCGGATGTATCTGATGGGGACCTAACAAAGGACGAGAATGCCCAGCTGCACCCAGCAGAGCAGGAGACCCAGAGCCAGCGAAGAGCATGCACGACTGGGAAAGTCCACAAAACCAACCCTGAGCATCCAGCTGCTGACCTGCCAGCTGACTGTGCCATTGACTGCATAAATCCACCCAAGAAATTCAGAGAAGAACAATCAGGGTATAGCAGACGCACCATCAAGGCAGCCAGAATGGACCTGAAAACGTATGAGTGACATTCATGATTTTCTCTTTTGTTGTTTGCTATGTAAGCTTTTATACTAAGTGATGTTTAGTATGGTGCAAACATCAGAGCCCATCCAGTTAAAACGGCCATTGGGTAGCACGTAGGTGTACATTTACCCCCCGTAACCACTTGGTCATGCATATTTGCTTACTGTGCTATCATGCAGCATGGCAGCTATTGTGATCCAACGCTTTTGGCGGAAACACAGACAGAGCAGACGAACAAACCCATCACAGCCACCTGCAAAGGCTAATGGGAGATGGAGTCCTCAGCAGAGAGTGAAGTCTAATGAAAAGAGTCTCAGGCCTCTTAATAGAGACTACGCTGCCACTGCCATTCAAGTAAGATTTACTTTTTTGAGCTACTTTTATAGGACAAGCTCCAAACAGCATCCCTTTGGTTGCTGATCTGATCAGTTAGAATTTGCACCACAATAATAAGCTTCTGTCAATATTTTTTCATTCTGGATTTTATGAAGGTAATAAAAAATGTGAATAAAATTAAATCATCTTCATTGCACTATTACTGCCACAGGCTTGTTTTGAATAGGCAGACAGTACGTTTGAAAACTGGCCATTCTTTTCACACATAACTTCTAAGAGAGGTTTTCTCTCCCTTACTTGTGGTTGATGAGTCCCCCAGGCTTTGACAGAGAGGGAAAAAACAAGATTAATCGAATTCCAATGTTTCACCGAGGTGGGAGCACTTGAATTCTGATCTGTGATGTTGTGAAGCCCCCCCCACACCCATAGGGAATATGGAGATTTAAGGGCATCCTGGTGTTCCATTTGTCTTATAGCGCCTAAGTCACAGAGAGTTCAAACAGCAGACCACGAGGCAATTAAACAGAGGTTAACATGTTTTATCTTCCTAATGGGATAACACACAATATTTACGTTTGTGGGTGATTCATAGTCTCATGCGTTTGCCCCCACAGGCAATGTGGAGGGGCTACGCACTACGGAGAAGACTGACTCGTGCTCTCGCTCTCGCCCAGATCTCAGAGGGGGACGAGGCCTTTGAGGAGGTGGACGTGGACGAATTCATTTTTGATGAGGTAGGAGCGGACGCATGGTGCTCCTGTCATTGCTGTGAAATCACTACACAGCTTGCACTGCTGTGCTGACAGCCAGGACACTTGCAGTCTTAGCAGGGAGGTCGGAAGTTGTCACCAGCGATTAGCTTTAGACACAGTGTAGTAATCAATGAGCAGAGAACAAAGCTTGGCTAGTCTCTGACTCTTATCAACTACTTATTTCCACAGTTTTCTGCCTGCATGCTTTTGGTTTGCTTAGCTTTAACCCAAGTCACATAGTAAGAGACATGTATATGGAGTAACAAGTGTAAAAATAAAAATGCAGATGTCAATATTGGTATGTTCACTTTTTGAAGTGTTATTTTTCAGTTGAACTGAGTGTCTAGTTTTTTTTCAACTTAATTTCATAAAATAAAAAAGCTTTGAAGTTTTCATTTAGTAAATGCAAATGTAACAGTCTTCAACTACTTATTTCCTGTTTTGAAGTGAACATGTCATCAAGGGCTTGAATGTTTGTGTGCACTCAGAGAACACATCAATGATAGTTCAGTGCTTTTAGGCTAATGTGATTTGCCTCTTGCTTTGAAGCAAATAACCACAACAACAGGATGCACTTCATCAACAGTACAAATCTTGAGATGTTGGCTAATTTTCAGAGGAATGAGGTTCTATTTTAGCTCTCTCAAGATGTGCATATGTTCTGGGGGTTGAATAGGAGGCGTTGGAGAGTGACTGGATAGCTCTGCATTCCGATGCCTCGTTGTCCGGATTGCCGCCATATTTGGAACAGCTGCTCCTGCCAAAGGTAACAGGCAGAAATCCCTCCCACTGTCTGTGGGCTGGCCCAATCTGAGCCTTTCTGAGTAATTTATCATCAGATTTATTACCTCCAAAAACACAATTACTTTCTAGGCCACAAACTTCCTTAGAATCAGCAGATGTCATTTTTCAGAGCAGGCCTTTTCTGAGGGGGCCTTGAGCTGGACTGTCTGCATCACGGTAGCTAGGCTATGATGCAGTGCAGCTGCTGGAACAGAGATAGAGTAACTGCAGAAAGAACTTTAATCCTGAGAAACAAAGACCAAGATCAATAAAACTGGTGCATGAAGAAGGGCTTTAACTGGGTGTTTGAGCAGTACAGGCTTATTGTCAGGATGATTTCACTTTTCAACACCTTTTGATTTGAGAGTATAATAATATTGTAAAAAAAATCCTTGACATATTTTGACTGCTTGTTCTCAAGCCGTGCTTTCCTTTTATTTCAAAGTGTAAATCAGTACAGCATGGAATTACAGTGTGGGACTTTAAAGGTATAGTTTCATGAAAAATAGCCAGCCTAGACATGTCCGGAGTGCAGATTTTGCTTCTTCAGGCTAATGTTGCCAACAAACATTTGAAGTCCATAGTCACCCAAATAGCAATATAATTTCCATACAAATACATCACCACAACTTCTCTCAACCTGCTCAAACCACATCCAGTCTTCATTAAGGTTGTGCAGACTTGTTGAAGTGTTTTTGGACTAGAAGTGGCAAAAATGTACGAAAATACCATGATACTTTAAGATGGTTTCACAATATACAGTGTCATAATATTTGAAGGATTTTGTTCCAAAATGCATTATAAACCACTGTTAAGAATTTCTTTTTTTTTCATTATATAAATTGTTGGGAGAAATATCAGTGTAATATTATGATTAATTCCACCTTTAATTAAGAAATAAAAAAAATGGTATTTCCATTATACATCAGCTGTTTTTATTTTGTAAAAGACAAAGTAATACCAAAATTAAGAAATACTGTCAAAAACAATGAATACAATGATTGGTTATCAGCATTTCACATGCCATACTCCAACAATTAACATGCAGTTGGGAAGTGTTTATGTACAGAAGATATCCATGATATGCTCAGAAAAGCATTTTGTGAGGGAATTTATGATGATAATAAATATTGTCATAGTGCCCAGCCCTATTTAGGACATAGTATGACTTACTGTCAGATATAAAGATGAGCTAAACCAAGGCAGGTATTCACAAAGCTATTTGTAAGACTACAGCGTTCTAGATTTTGTTAACAATATAATGCTTGTAGCTCCAGCACAAAACTACAGAAACAAAATTTGGACTCCAAGCTTGTCTTGGCTGATCGACTACATCTAGGGTAAGTGGAAAATTGTATGAATTTGATTTTTCACTGAGCTACTTCTTTACGGATTCGTTTTATGATTTTTTGTTGCCATTTTAGCCCCCTCTTCTTCTGCCTGAGCTGAGTACACCTGTGTTGCCATGGAAACCGAAACAAGCCTGGACCAGCAGTGAGGTACCAGTAGCATCAGAACAGAGTCCGTCAACTGACCCCGACATCAGGTAAAACTTGTACTGGTACTGATTCAGCAGTTGGTTACCAGATGTCTTCTAAACATTGACAAGTTATTCATTATGTGGTCTGTATTATTCTTTTTTAAAGAACGCGATCTCCACCATCAAGGCTAGGACGTGATACTTTGTCAGAAAGATCAGAGAAAATTCTTGAAGAATGGTATGATTCAGTTCTTATCACTGAACTAATGTTGTTCAAAACCAAAGATGCTGTGCAACATAAAAAGTCATTATTGCAGATACTGAAGTGTAGAGTACATGATACAAAATACGCATCACAATATTTAATTTTTCAAAGGTTTAAAAGTTGGAACAGACACAATGTTCCAGTAGTGACACATTTACAAGTCCTGTCAAAAACTATGAATATAATGATTTTATTCAACATTTCACATACTGTTCTGGACTAAATCCAATTGAACAGGACTATTTAATCTCTCTCTGTAACGAAACAAAACATATCCTACAATATGTTCAGAACAGCATATTGTGCTGTAGTATGACAGTTTGTCATGATAAATATCATCACATTTCTCAGCCTTATCGAGATGTGTTACTTAGCTACTGGTGCTGCCATCTTTTCCTCTTAGGGGCATCAGTAGTGGCTCCACTGCCCTCCTTATGCTAAAAAGAGCCAAGAAAATGAAAGCCAGGAATCAGGAGCAGAAAAAATTATTGGGTAAGTGTAATGAAGGTTTTTTGTGTTTAGTTAGCATGGTTTTACTTTTACTCATTCTATCACCATAATGGACTTTATATTCCTCCAGGACCATTCTTGACGGAATGGAAATATGCAAAAGAGAAGTATGTCTGTGTAGTGTAATACAATTTGCCATGCTTATTCAGATTTTCCTTATTGGAAATTGCTTTTTCTCAATCGCACAGTTTGTCTTTATATTTGCAGCCATACTTTTACAACTATGCATTTCTGAGTCTTACTCATTCATATGGACATCTGTAGTAACGTGAGCATGGAACTGCAGGATATCAAGAATGGAGAACACCGTATATGCTCACATTTAGCTAAATTTTCCCCTGTGGCAGCTCCTTTGGGGATGCCTCCAGAGATCATCTGGAGCAGCAGTTTGCACTAGGAAAAAGAGCTTTAATGGAAAAAAGACCACTTCCCAAAACAGTGTCTGTCTCTAAGGGTTTGTTATTGTTTTTTCCTTCTATGTCTCTGGTCAGCAGTCGTGCCACGCTAGCACGGAGCCTTTCCTCTTGGTGCAACTTAATGTGCAGTAACAGCAAGCAGCTCCCCTCTGGTCTCCCTGTTCCCCGTCATGTTCGATTCGCCTGAACTTAAGAGCACTCGCAAGAAGTGGCTGTTCCGTACTGCACTGTGTCCCAAGCTCCTCTCTGAGTGCCCAGGCCCGTTTTTTATTATCGGGAGCTGTTGGAAAGTCTCCGGTCCTGAGGTTACCTCACGGGGCTGTGAGCGTGAGAGGAACCCCAGAGACAGTAGTCGAAGCCTGGGTCTCAGGCCCAGAGGCCTGTCCTAGGGCTGGCTTTGATCAGGGTCAGGAGAGCGTGACTCTTAATGCCACAAATCCAATCATAGGCTCATGAAATGAGGGCCTGTGTGGAACGCACAAAGCCTCTGCTCCTGCTGAAGCCGCATGGTGTCCTAATGCAAAGTGAAGGTGCGGTTTGTGTCCATGTATGTCTGTGCGTGTCAGGGCACGGGGCCATGCTGGGCTCCATGTAAGCTCGCTCTAGCTGTGTTCCTCTTTGTGTTCTTGTGCTGCAGACCCAGTGGTGCGTCTGGCCTTGTTCAGGAACCACAGTAAGCAGCCTGTGCCAATAAAAACCTGGAAAAGACCCCAACCTGAATGCAAAGATAACATTAAAGGTACGACTGACACCATGACAAGTCACAAAAAACTTCACCACAAAGTCTTACCATCTTACCTATCAAGTCACAGATAATACATTTAGAGATTTGGCAATGTAACTTTTAAGCTGCAACTTATATCTACATTAGCCATAGTAAAATGTATCAGCATGTGGAATTGGAGCTCTCTGCATGCTGCCATGTTTTCTATCACTACATAAAGAAGTGTGATCCTGCCTTTATTGTTGGATGCACTGTGATATCTTTTGTACGAAAGTGCGTACACATTCAGAACAGAAATCAAACTGCTGAGGGCTTATTCTTTATTTGTTTAATTTACAATAAAAAGCGACTGAAGTGTGAAGTTTGTGTTGTTCAAAATGGTAATATTTTTTCATAGTCTTTCAGATTCATTAGATCATTTATCATTAATTCAGTTTCAGTAGCAACCGACAAACAATGGAAAAGTAGTCAGCCACACGGAACTATTTTGTGGTTTGTTTGAGAGACACTAGACAGGTGATTTGAGGTCAGTCTTCATTTTGAATATCAAGAGGAGGTACGACATTCAAGAACTTGTCCGCTACAGGTTTGATACCATTTGAAGGTGATGACCCGCTTGATACGCTTAATACAGCAAAACTACAGAAGCTTAAAGGAAAGTCCCTGTAAGCATGCTGATGCCATTTGTAGAAATTCACACTAAAATAATGGAATTCATTGCCTTGGATGTGCAATCATTGTCACATTCTGTCTTCTACATATTGTAATAATAATACTTTTTACTAAGTTTATTTTATTTTAAACAGTAATCATTTGTCTAAATTTACATTATTTTCAAGGCTTAAATAAAATAAATAGGAGTGTAATGATACACTTAGCCCATAATTTGAGTCAACTCTTGATACAGTGTTCACGATTCAATATTCTCACAATATTTTGAACAAATTTTGAAAGAAGAAAAATGCTGACTGTATCAAGGCTGTTGAACAGCTTGCTAATGAACATGTTGGAGTGGTTTGTTCATAGAATCAAATGCAGTGCAACTGCATTTGATTCTATAGTTAATAAATCCTGTATTTCAGGATGCATTGTCACATTTTTGCATCACAGTATCACAACATCAAGATGCAGTGTTACACCCATATTAACAAACAGCTGTTTTTTGACTCAGGATTAAAGGGTTAAAATCTCTGGTTTAAAGAGTTCTTAATAGTCCAACATCTTTATGCTGCTAATATTGGCTGAAAGCTAACAGGGGAATGTTAGCATTATGCTAATTACACTGAGCTTCTCACTGACTGGTCCATACTGGCTTAATTCTTCATCTACTTTTGGCAGTGTTAGCATTTTTGAGGAAAGTGTTCTCAGTTAGATCTGTTTGTTTCTAGGGGGGCTTACACCAGGAAACCTGTGCTACCTTGCGTGTAATACACAGAAACGCACCCATCACTTGATCAAATTGAAGGCATATGACGCGGTTGTAAATAGCCAGCCATTAAGTTGTTTGGGATGATGGAGAATAAACAAGATGATTGTATTTCAAGAGGACTTTGTAGCTAACCTGAAGTGTGAAATTGAGTTAAGTGCAGAGGAGGTAGACCACTGAGGGCTTCCAGACCCCTCAGAGAGAATGATATTTCTGTAGCCCGGTGTCCCTCCACCAGGGGCTCTTCTGCTGGGGGTGCTGATGGATAGACGTGATGGAGATTTGGAGGGGTGATTTGAAAGGAGTGGCAAGAGAAATAGATGCACAGATAAAGATAGGAAAGTCATTCTTTTTCTTCTGCTTCACTCTGTTTCTCTTTCTGATTTTCCGTCATTGTCTCTCTCTCTCTCTCTCTCTCTCTCTCTCTCTCTCTCTTTCTCTTTCTCTCTCTCTCTCTCTCTCTCTCTCTC
>JAILXH010217565.1:14871-26674 GCA_023558415.1 Piaractus mesopotamicus
CCCCAGGTCTCAGATTAAATTCACGGCCTTATCTTTTACAGTCTTTAAAACGTAGATTCTTGTTTGCTTTGGAGTACTGTTTGAAACTGTTGACTTAACAGTTGATCATGTAAAGAAATATTCCAGCCTGATGTAGTAAAAAGTGGATTTATTGCTATAGCAGCTGACTGGTTATTTTTCCAGGTGCACATTACCACTGACAGCATGTATTCCAAATCACTACACTGAAAGTTGTTCTATTCAAACTCGTAACACTTTAGTTTTAAAACAGAAAATATACAGACATTTGTACCCTTAATCATAAACTCAACTGTATTAGGTACAGTACAGATACATATAGGAGCAAACCAAAGGAATTTGAACAAAGCCTGTAAAACAAAGCCAACTGTAGCAGGTTCCCGTGGTGCGTGTTTTTTTCCAGCAGTGCTGCAACGTAAATTTTAAGTGTTGAAAGATGATCAAAAAGATCCAAAGTGAGCATGCTCTTCATCGTGCCAAGTGCAGGAAAGCAGGAAACAGCTGTAGGTTTTATTATCCAATAAGAACTGGCAGCGTTGAAATACTTGCATTTTTACCAGTCTCTTTTCAGCCATTTGACTGGGACATCAGAGAACTCCACTTGGAGAGAAGTTGTTGAGAGACATATTCTCAAAGGACCCAAAGGCTCCCAAGGACACCTGGGGTTCAGGAGTTGATACAGACACTACCACTGGAGATACAAATGACATAAGTGTCAGCTTGAGAAGCTTTGCTAGTTGGGAAAAACAGTGGAAAAAAAGAATCAGAGGTGCAGACATGGTCAGCTATGAACATCTTCGGGTGATTTTGGTAAAATTTCTAGATACTGGATGAAACGGCAACACTTAATAAAATGTTTAATATTGTTAAGAGTGAGCATTACACCTTTTTCCTCTAATACACCTTCTTTTATTTTTGATTGTACCTCACCTAAAGTTAGCTTGAAGTACTCCATTTTCTTTCTGTTCTGATAAATATTCTATCGAAATACAATCAGATGTATTTAAACCTAGTCATGGGCTGGAGGTTAGGGAACCGGCCTTGTGACCAGAAGGTCGCCAATTCTATCCCGTGAGCCGACAGTATGTGACTGAAGTGCCCTTGAGCAAGGCACCTAACGCCCAAGTGCTCCCTGGGCGCTGCGGATAGGGCTGCCCACCATTCTGGGGAAGTGTGCTCACTGCCCCTAGTGTGTGTGCATTCACTAGTGTGTATGTGGTGTTTCACTGCATGGATAGGTTAGATAGTGGAGGTGAAATTTCCCCATTCTGGGACTAATAAGGATCACTTAATCTAAACTTAATCTAATCTAACAAAACTATGTTTATATGCATGTCTGGTTTAGAACATTCATTGGTTTCAAACCACATTATCAGATCAATGTTTCATCTTCAGATGTTTCATTTTCAGATGATTTTATCATTTGCCTACTCAAATGCTTTTGTTCTTCTCCTTCACAGCCCTGCTCAAGTATCACTTGTTGGACTCAGTCCAGTGCTCTGAGGCCATTATGACTGGAACCTCATATGAGACCCTGGAGGGCACCAACATTGAGATCGGCTGTGATGGAGACAGCCTGACAGTCAACGGCATCAAGATGGTGCTGAAGAAAGATATTGTCACCACTAACGGTGTCATCCACCTGATCGACCAGGTGCTCATGCCAGACTCAGGTTAGCTTCCACTTATTCATCTGTTTCTATTTAAAAAAAAAAAAAAATTAGATGCAAAACACCTCTCAATGGCTTTTGACTCTCATATTTAGCAGGCTGAAGATTCTCCACAAGGGGGTGCTATAAAAACTCTGGCTTTTGGTGCTTAGCATCCACAACACTGTGTGTTCTTGTTTACAAACATCCAGTACACTACTGCACAAGCAATCATAGTACTATGCAATTTTCTTATGCCAGCTTAGCAAACCTTTTGAAAGTTTTTACTAACAATTTAGAAACAATTAGTTACTTTTACTTTTTACTTTTACTTTTTACTTGTATTTATTGTTATATAGAAATGCACCTACTGCCCAGATAAACAGATTTAAACATTTTCCCAGCTGACTTGAGACTTTTGCACAGTACTGAACTTCCTGAACTGAATTCTAAACATCAGGGACTGTCCTTTCTTCTCCAAGCTAAACAAGTCATGGAGCTCGTTGGACCATCCCAGGCCACCTTCAGTGACATGGTGTCCGAACTGGGTCTGGCATCAGCCATGAGACCGCAGACTGAATACACACTGCTGGCCCCTCTCAATGCAGCCTTCAGTGGTAGGTCTCTCTAAATGAGTCCCTGATGTTTCAGTTACCTTTGGCAGACTCTTATTTCTCTACCTGTCTGCTGAATTTGCTCACTGAGTTATTGGTTTTATTTTCTATTTCTCTCTTTGCCTTCTGCACTCAATACTCCTACACAGTCATTTAGGTCTGCATCATTCATCTTTCTTTCAAGGACATGTTGTTTCTTCTCTTTGTTGGCACGTTTCTATATTTTCCTATCCATTGCTCTCATCCTCATTCATCGCTCTGGCTCTTGATACAGCAGGTGCGTAAATATGTCACTCAGACCTTGCACAGGTATAAAAACATTTGTTTTAATTAACATTTTCTCAACCTATACGCAAAATGAAATAGTAATATTTACTGAAATGGTGAAAAGGTTAAGGTGCCTCACGTTCATATCCTCAGTGTATCAGGTTGCTTTTACTATGCAAAAGTATGTTTTAGCATGTGAATGACACCTCTTGACTTACTAAAGGTTACTAAATGGATGTGTATAGTTTAAGGGAAAAACATTAGTTCAAACTTTTTTAATATTATGTTAAGTTTCTTTAAACTTTAAAAAAGTTCTTCACACTCAGATATCTCCTGTAGAAGAATTATTCTTTAAAGAACCATTGATTGAAAGTGTCTTTTGGGAACTAGAACCATGCCAAGAGCTTAAAGAACCTCTGAATGACAAGTAAATAATTTTGACAGTGCAGTAACGCTACAGGACATCTATGAAAGGTGTTTGGTTGACACCAAAATGGTTCATACAGACTAGACTAGATCATTTAAATAGCAAATAGTTAAAGATGAATTTTTTTCTTTGTAAAACTGAATGCATATGCTTCAATGGAATGATGAGTCAGCACCAATGCAATGCAGCTTTTGAACAGTGAGACTTTAGGTCTCCAGTATTAAGCAAGTTTCCCCAAAATAAAACTGTAGACCTCCTAAGAGGCAGACCAGGGGCACTCGCCCTGCCCTCGTAAATGTAGTGTATTTATGATTAACAACAGTGTAGAAACATTCATCATTTGCTCTTTACAGGGCAATTTATCCCATTTATGGGGCAGCTTGGGGAAAAGGACAGCGCTTCAGGCAACAATAATAACTGAAAACCCTATATGAGAATGTGCATTCCTGAAACTGCTGATCTACAAAAAAGAAAGCAAAACAAAATGAAACTGAGGCCTGAACTTGACCCCTACAGGCAACTTCGAGACCTGACCCCAACAGACCACACCTTTGTTGATTGACTGGCTGACCCTGACTAACTGGTGCGAACAACTACTCTGGCACTGACATTTGCTTCTGACCAGTGGTAAATTTGTGACTGAAGAGATGGCACTCCAGTCCTCCTGCTATAACTGTAAAATAAATACCATCACGCTGTATGTGACCAGTGCGTTCATCTAATGCAGTGACCAGATCTTAAAGTTTGCACAGTGAAGGTGATCCTGACTCATTTGGAAATTTTAAACATTTCTATTTAGTGAGCTTTCTTTTTATTTCATCCATGAGAGTGCAGGCATTTTCCTTCAAATAAAAACAAATCTATTATATATAAAAAAAAATTACTCATCAGAAAACAAACTGAAGCCTGACCCAAGCCTGATGCTGTACGTGAAAAAAATTGACCCAAACCCAGCCTGCACCCAGCCTGGAAAACCAATATTTTGTCAGGCCCCAGGAGCTGATTTAATACGGGTAACAGTGCATGATGCATGATTTAATGTACAAGCCACTTAAACAATGTGAAAGAACAAATAAATAATGAAGCCCAAATGGCTCTCTACTCCCTACATAGTGCCGTATGTAGGTCATAACAGCTCACAAAGAGCACTGTATATAGAGCAATTTGAGGTTCATCCACGGTCAAGGGCCAAATTTCAAAACTCGGTAACTCACTCTCTGTCTGCTGTTCATTGTAGATGAAGTAATGGCCATGGACCAGCGCTTACTGAAGATCATTCTAGAGAACCACATTCTGAAGAGCAAGATTGTGCTGAGTCAGCTGTACAATGGCCAGCGTCTTGAGACCCTAGGAGGGAAATTCCTCAGAGTGTTTGTCTATCGCACGGTCAGTCTCCTCACAGCTACACGATCACAGCACAGAAAATCAATAGCAATTAACTGAATACAGCTTACCTACTATTAACACATTATACGTTCAAAAATGTGTTAAGTTGTTTGTTTAAATTCCAGGGCTTTTTAAGTAGATCTTATTGAATGCATACAAAAAGTATTCTGGTGAGAAAAAAAAACTTCTAGGTTACTTCACTGAAGGGCAGCGTTCAAAAGGCTGGAAGATACCTACATACAACTGAGACATACCTATATATACCTTTACAAAGGCCTATTGCAACAAGTGTCGGTTGTCATAACATTTGCTAAAATGATATGCCATCAAAATTGACTAAAACAGCCTTTATGACAAATGATGCTTGTTGGAAAAAGCCTTGCTGGAATACAAATATTAATGCAGGTTTATGTCAAGGATTATTTCGGTGTTATGTAGCCATATTCAGGTCTTATGTAGCCAAAATCCTGGTAATTATATCAGCTCACAATGCAATGAGAAACATCCAATGTACAAAACAAACAAAAATACATTAATATGAAAGAGATAATGTCTCACACTTCAATGCTTACAGTACCGTCTCTTTAAGATGCCCTATCTTTCTTGAAAGGCTGTCTGCATTGAGAATGCCTGCTTGATCCGTGGAAGCAAAGAGGGAAGCAATGGTGCCCTCCATCTAATGAAGACGCTGATCAAACCAGCAGAGTCCACCATGTTCAAACTGCTGACTGAACATGGAGGCTTCAAGTAAGTGAAAGCATTTTAATATACAGCTTGTAGACATACTTAGGGATGTGTTTCTGTTAAGCAAGCAATAATAAATGAACAAGACTTTTTGAATAAATGAACTAGACTTTTTCTCAAAATAGTGACCTCTCCCACATTTCAGTGAATCCCATTTTAGAGGATCATTAGGGCTATATCACAAAGCACGCATTACTGTCAGTGGTGATGGGATTATGCAAAGGAGAGCTGAGATAGCAATTCTAATTCTCTGCATTGTAGGATCTTTTTGTCTCTGATTGAGGCGGCTGGTCTGACTGACCTGCTGAAGCAGGAGGGAGATTTCACCCTATTTGCCCCGACTGATGAGGCTCTGGCTGGCCTCAGTCAGAGAGACATCTCTATTCTGAAAAGTAAGTGTTGAAGCCCTCCAGGAAACCTAAATACACTATTTGCTTCCTAATTAGATTGACTGATAGTTAAAGGGCCTATATTTATATCATGTCCCCACAATGCTATTTGCCTTCCCAGTGTCTACATGTACTTCCATCAGAATTACTCAGTGTAGATTCAGCTGTCCTAGTTTTGGGTACAGCTTGCTTAAGCTACACCAATCACAAGGCTGATGATGCTTGTCCCTCCTACAGCTTTTATCAAAAGACAACATTCAGACACCATGTCTTTTCAAATTATCTCGACTGTGCTCCTCTCATGATCAACGCACGCTGCGACTGAAAACGCTCCTCTAGTCTGTGCAACGTTTCAAATTTTTAAACTGCTGACCAATCAATATCAAGGATTCCTTCTTTCTAATCTCTCATCCAACATGATGGAAAATCTAGTTTTGGCTGTTTTTGAACACAATGAATTAAGTATTTTTTTCTCTTTTATTTGTTACAAAATATCTATGCTGCCTGTTTATCATTATATAAGTCAGTTTCGAAATATCTCAGTCTTTGGCGTTCTCTCAAATCGTCCTCTTATGTTTACATGCATGTCAAATGCTTCTATTGAAGTACTAGTCGTGGCACACTATGCATTTTAAAAAGGAGTCATCTCAACACCCCCTTACACTCTTACAGACTGAGCAAATGAATGCAAAATAGTGAGTGAAAACTCACTATCACTAACAATCGTAGCCTACCATCACAATTCATGAACTAGTTACATAACTGCAGAAAATCTGTCTTTGCAAATTTTTTTTTGAGCAGGGTTTTATCATATTTCTTTTTTCCATTCAAACTTTTCCAGGCACTTAAAGTAACAAGTTTGGTATCGCATAGACATTAATATTTTACACCATACCCCCTGAGACTTTTTATTGCTTTCTCCCACATCATATTTTAATAAGTATAGGTTACTTTAACTGAGACATAAAGTGCATGCAATGTCTCCTCTTTCTGTTTAAGGCGATCCTAATGCCCTCAGAGCCATCCTGCTGTACCACTTCAGCAAAGGCATCTTCATTGGTGGAGGCTTGGAGACTGGAGTCACTAACCTGCTCAAATCTCTCCAGGGCAGCAACATCAAAGTCTTGTTTGTAAGTCCTTAAAAGCGCAGCAATCCCCCTCACTGCTAAATCCAGCTCATGTGATTTTCATTTCCAGTCACAAGCCTCTATTATAACCTGAACTGAAACATATTTAGAGCACTCCCTGCTGCCTCACATCAGCAGGACTTTCTTAAAGTATAGTAAAATTATTCATTTTAAATGAATCAGTTCCAGGTGTTTTTTGTTTTTAATTTTCTTGCCAAAATCTAATTAGGAATTACAATACAGTAGACTGCTGTTACTGAAGGTGAACCAGGTCCTGGTATATCAAAAAGGAGTCTCAGAAGATGAATATAAGGACAAGCCACTTTTTCTGTACAGGATGGAAGGTTTTATAGCATGAAAGAATACAGATATCAAGATCTCAAGGACTCGAGCTGTCTTTTTTAAAACACTTTGAACAGCGTTGAGTTGGTCAATTCATTTCCTTCAGATTTTAATGTGCACAAACTATTTATGCAGGCAAGTCAAAGAAAACAAAGCAAAAGACCTTGATGGTAAAGGATCAGATTAAATAAGAGTGCTGGTCCTTTTCTACTTCTCACAAAATGCTAAGGTGAGACATCTAGAGACATTTATTCAATTGTACTTAAATCGATTAACTCTCAAATCTTGCTTTCATGCAGGCTAATAACAGCATGCAGGTGAATTCTGTGCAAGTTCCTGATTCCGATCTCATGGCTACCAATGGAGTCATTCACTTTGTCAAGACCCTGCTTTACCCTGAAGGTACAGACTGCAGCACTACATTCTACAGAATTAAATGTAGCAAGCAAAAACGAAGCAGAAAAAACGTTCGGCGGCATCAAATTAAAGCCTTAAAAAAAGTGTGAACATGTAGCTTGAATGTCTGAACTAGTAAAATCGCTGTTTTACAGATATTCCAGTTGGAAGCCAGGAGCTCCTGACACTTTTGAGAAGGATCACTAGGTTCATCCAGATCAAGGTACAAGCCCCCAACTTGGCACAAGACTGAGCAATTTAATGCCCAAGCTCCTCCAAATAAAATGTTCAAACCTTGAGGGCCCATCATTGCTTGAAATGCTTAACGACTTGGAGGAGTTGGCTTACATCTAACTGGCAAACACTGTTAGGCATGCATGCGAACTTGGACTGATGCAAGTGCCTTGAGTCAATTAAAGTAATTCACTCTAATCAGTAATGATGTTTGAAATGCCTAATACGGCAGAAGACAGGCTGTCAGTTCTGAGGGATCTCAGGTTCGTTTACCTTTAATAGCATTTCCGAGTGCATATCCGTTGCTCACTAGTGCCTTTTTCTATTAACAGTTTGTATCAGGATACAGATTTCGGGAGATTCCACTGACATTCATAAGTAAGTTCAATGAAGAAAGTGTCATTCATGGAAAAGGCTGTATTTGAACAGTGTTTATATGGCTTTGTTATTGCGTCTCACGCGGTTTTCTTTTATTCTCTTTCAGAGAGAGTCATCACAGGTAATGTGAAGATTGGTGACGCTGAAGAATACAGCATAAAGAAGACAAAGCATGGTCTCTAAAATGTTGTTATCCTGTCACTGTTCTGCGTCTTTCTTTTTATTCCGGCACAGTTCCCGGTGATGTCACCAAAGTGACCAGAATTATCCAGGGAGAGCCCACTATTACTAAAGTAACACGAGTCATCGAGGGAGAGCCAAGCATCACCAAGGTTACGAGGGTCATTGAGGGAGAGCCAAGCATCACCAAGGTTACAAGAGTCATTGAAGGAGAACCAACCTTAACCAAGGTCACGAGAGTCATCGAAGGAGAGCCGACTATTACCAAAGTAACCCGTGTCATTGAAGGTAAATGTAATTTTGAGCTTGTTAAATAGTAATAGTCTATAGCTGGCATATAAAACCTTGAAATTGTAATATGAATAACATGTTTGTTCCCTAAACGTTATGGTGGAACACTAGGAAATGGTGTGTAGAAAATGGTGGTTCATAAACTGTAAGGACATGAGAATGCATGAGTTCTGGCTCATTGCATAACTCGCGGGACCAGACGTGAGCTCGTAATGAGAGTACGTGTCAGGGGACAGTTTGTTAAACTACTGGTGCTGGATTGCAGTGAATTGCACCACTAACAAGGGTATGCCCCCTCTAAAACCTGCCCCCACATTCCTCTGTCCATGCCCTTTTAACCTCTGGCCTACAGTAAATAACTCAAGCAAAACTAGCTAGCTAGCAAAACACCGCTGTTAACTAACAGAACTGTTTTTCTCTGCATGAGGAAATGTTTTTACTGCATTTAATGCGGTAAATCAGTTTGTTCCCACCCTAATAAGTCTATGTTCCCACTGACATTTAGCCTAAATTGTCTAATGGTTGTCCCCCAACATTCTCAAGATCACGTCTTGCCCCTTGAGACTACCAATCAAGTTACAGGAGTAGATACATTATTGGTCCATTAACTGTGATACAGCAGTGTAACTAGGTTCTTATAGGCAGCATACATGCATAAATAATGGGCTCCCCAAATGAAAGTTCTCTGCCTTGCTTACTTGATTTTGCTTTTTGTCAACCATGTACTTTAGTGTAGCTTAGTGGCTGTACATTATTAAGTTATTGCAGCTACTTATGAGTCATAGATGTAAAATTTAAAAATTAATTATATTAGGGGGCCAATAAAGAGGTCAGAGGTTCTACTTGTAATGGGTCCCCTTGCACCATGAGCCATTGCTGAGAGTTATTCCATCAACAATGATCAATTAAGCCAGCAGTGGGGAACTGAACTGGACTGCTCCAGCACATCAACTAAATTTGTTAAATAACAATAACTGATGAGTAAGAAGGAAAATCACCAAGCTGTGCAAGAATTCAGCCCTCCAGAACTGGAGTTGCCCACTCCTGCGTCAAGCTATATAACGGGATATGATGTAAGCAGTGTCATTCACAGCCATTCCTGTGCTTTGAGAATGTGGAAGCGATTAACTCTGCTTAATGTTCTGCATCAACAGGTCCTGAACACTTGGTCAGAAGCTCCTCCGATATGGAGCTCAATGGTAGTGTGATATCTCGAGCAACCCTTCCTTTAAGCATGCTAATAGTAGGGCTAAAAGACACAATCTTTTCTCCTTGCTTTTTTTATTTTGGCCTCACCAACTTGGGTTCACAATTAACAACTCTTTTTTTTTCCCCATCTATGATAATGATGCTGCTCTGGCAACCCCACCTCACGTAGAATTCGTAGGAATTATGAGTGAAAATGATTTCATTGGATTTCACTCGAATGGAGTGGTGAAAAAGCCGTGACTGTTAAATGGGCCATTTTAACTCTAATCTTATCAAATTCCTACGAATTTGCATTCGTGACACAATGTCACTCTCTTTTGGGTTCTGAATGTTCCAGGTAAAAGAATAACAGAGGCCCAGTTGCCTTTAGAATGTTTTCTTGCTGTTTCCAGATTCTTTCACAAGTTCTGTCCAATTTCTTTCTCCTTTGCAGCAAAAGCTTAGATGCAGGTATTAATTGAATCTGATTGTTTCTCTTTCTCAGGACCTCAAACGGAGTACGTCTCGAGTTTCGGGACAGACAGCGAGAGACTTACCAAAATCATTCAAGGTGAGCTTCTCAGAAAAATGCATTTAAGTGCACTTTCAAAAGTGTATTTAATATGAAAAGTGTAGATTTTTATTGTTTACACTTTTTAAACATACTTTAATACATTCTAAATGTATTATTTTGGAACAACGTATGACAACTTACGTGTAAACTGTAATTAAGTATTAAGTAATTGCAAATATATGACTGGATGTTCTAATACACTTCAGTGCTACTTACAGAGTCATAACTAAAAACACTTTAAATTATATTCCAATGTCAGTAAATCCACTGAAATACATAAACAAAAACACATTTGAGTGCACTTTTCCAAAACATAAATAAGCATACACAAACATTTTATTTAGGAGTAACTTGCAGCTTATATATACTTAAATTATATTTAAGTCATGTTGGAAAATGTATTCCATTTCTACAAGTACTGTTCTGTTCTAATTATTTAAAAATGTACTTTTAGTATACTGTACATATTTCAAGTATACTACTGAAATACTTCAGTATACTTATTTTTCAATAGGGAAAAGACTGCTGTGATAATGGTCTCTATGTAGTGTATTATTAGTTAAGACATATGTTGTCTGATTGATTTTCTACAGAGGGAACCAGACGAGTTCCTGGAAGACGAGTGCCAGGTAAATCCCTCAGAGAAGTATAGTCGCATAGTAGTATAGTGTTAGAAAACATACAGTTCTATTTATAGCACAGATAATACAATAAGACTCACTATTGACTGATTTTGATCATTTGAATGTTATTATTACAATTACTATTGTTTTATTATTATTCTTATTCTTATTATTATTATTATTTTTCTTTTTCTTCTTCTTATTATTATTATTATAGACCGTCAAGTTGGTTCTGACTCCTGGTGACTGTATAGATTACACTCTTAGAAATAAAGGTGCCAAAAGTTTTTTTTTTTTTGTGTGTGTGTGATAGAATCACTTTAAAGTTTAAAGAACCTATACATCATGTAAAAGCTATAGAAAGAAACCTTAAATTGGAACAGAACTTCCACATTATGTAAAGGTTCTTTAAACCTTTTAAAGGTTCTCTGTACTCACAAATCTCAAATTTCAAACATTGTTCTCACATAACACTTTGTGGCACCATTTCTTAAGAGTGTAGTTGTGCAGAAAAGAATTATTCGTGCAGCTTCAAACACAAATCAAATAATCAACAACTGATATGCTGGTTTCACAGAAGCACCATAGCACAAAGATCCTTTTAAACGGGTAGAATAAAGGTAACTTAATCAGATGGCCACTCTCAGTCATTTCTTCCATCTCTGTTTTCCAGCTGGAGGCAGGGGGAGGCCCAGAGGGTCCAGCCAAGACTAGGCACCGTAAGACGAAACATAAAAATAGACCCTCAAATGTTTTAAGGAAAACAAGGGTTCAAGGGACATGGAATCACTTGTTTAAGAGAAAGTGAGCTCCACTTATCAGAAGCTATTGGATCAGTCTGGTTGGAACCACAGAGACAAATGCTAAATAATGATAATCAGTGTTGGTTCTCTTTAACAGGGAGGGAATGATTTTTTACAACATATCTGGTCAAAGCAGGGAACTTCAATAGTCCTTGTGTATGTAAATATTTTTT
>JAILXH010217593.1:4291-27064 GCA_023558415.1 Piaractus mesopotamicus
AACCCTATTCTGAATGATTATACAGAAGGATTTTTTAATATACTGCTAATAGTTACATTTAAGTTTAACAGGAAAATAATTTTAGAATAGCAGTGGCCACACTAGCCTTGATTTAATAATAACACAGTGAGATTTCAATAATCTAATCTACTCTTCTCTCTGGAGTGTGTATTCATAATGAAATAAACATTTTGATTCTAACATCCAAGGGATATGTTTTTTTTTTTTTAATTATTCAAACTTGTGCACTTGTTTAAGTAAACAGTGTTTTGCTTGCATATCTAAATGTATTTTACATTACAAATACAAATGTAATACCAATACAAAAAATACCTGGAAGTATATCAATAATCAACTGGAAAGCTGTTAAAAGGTACTCTCTCTGTAGTGTCTCGAATGTAGTGTCTCCAGTGGAATTCAAGCACAAATACCTGGCAGCCCTTCAAGAGCCTGTTTTGCTGGCTGCTCAGGTTAATTTAAACAAGTACACCACACACCTCTTTGTTGATTAGTTCTTCAAGAGGTCTAGCCCCTCAACCTTTACAATGAAAGCACAGCCAATGTGCAGCCTAAGAGGAGCACAGAGATAACACAAAAATGCCATCTTGCCAATATCATATGAGACTATGAGGGTATTGCTAATGAGATCTCTGCCCTTGGAAGAAAATATAGCCCAACATTAAATGTTTAAATTACTCTTGCATTGCCTCTCTGAACAGCTTTGGAATACAACCAAGAACACCATTAGCCCACTTTGACAAGACAAATCCATTTACTTTAAAAATTCAGTACACATATGCTAACAGAAACTATTTTTTTTCCACCATTTGAAAATACTTTTATTTGTTTTCCTGATGTTTCAGCCATTTTTTGAAAGAACAACAAATGCAATTGTCTGCAATGCATGAGCAATCTACAGTGAAGTCCACAGCAAAAACAAAGAATATGTACTGAAAATACAGGTGTTCTGTAGCTCTGCTAGCCATGCTTTTAATTATGCTGGATACTAAACTGTTATTTTCTTTCAGCGATTTAGCAACATTTATCAAATTGTATTCTGCTTCTGGTCTGGATTAAATCTGAGATCTGTCAGTTTCTTTGGGTGTTTCGAGGATTTAAACCAATCCAGATAACCTTTGAAAAAGGGTCCCTGGAAATTGTGTACTTTTGTGTGAAATGTCATGACTGGTGTGCACCCACAATTTCACCAGTCTGGGTCTGCTTAAGTCTCCATTCATTGGTTCAGAAAATGTTTTCTTGTCTGAATATTAGCATGCAATGTTTGCCTTTTCATTTACAATCTTGAATGAAATGCAAGGTACTGAGAAAATAACCCTTTTGTAAAGAATAGTCCTTTCAATAGGACAAAACTGAGCTGACAATAAATAAGAACAGTGTTTTGGTGTTGGCGTGCTAGCTTTTGGCTTTTCGTTTGGCTTCTGCTGTTTTGCTGTGATATGCATGTTAAGCAGAATGTCATGTGTTCTTGTGTGCTGTAGACCCTCTTGATACTTAGCATGAGCAGTCTTTACAAATCGCTTGTCCCTTGTAGAACTGAGAAATACGTCCCTCACAGACGACGCTTTTGCTGTTGATCTGTTGCCACTCAAACTGTTTGAACGTGTCAACGCTAACCAGTGTACACTGTTTATAATTTTCATTACCAATAAATTTAGTTCTGTTAGGTTATTTATTTTGACACTTGTAGACCAATTTAATTTTTTTCAAGCATTTTTTTCAAACATTTTCAGCCTTTTTTCTCTTTCAGCCAAAAACTACAAGTGGCATTTTTGACTATTGTCAGCTGAAAATTTGTGCTGGTCAAAATTTCAGTGCATTCCTAATCAGAGCACAACGCCACTGTTGAAAGAGAAATGTATCAAAATGCCAACTTTACAGAAGGCAAAAATGCTTTTACTTTTAAATGAAGTTAATGTAAGAGATTGTTTTAGAGCACTTCTGTTGGGCCTTTCATCATAAATTGTTCACAAAATGTAAAAGGACAGCTGCTATGCTCAAATGATGCAGGGGGGGGGGTTTCCAAGTGTCTTTGCTTTGTAGTACCTCTTGGGCAGAAATCTCTACTGGACATCATTAATGCATAAACACTTCAAAAAAAAAAAAAAGGCCAATCATGAACATATCAATGATCAGCTAAACAGTGGAGTGATGGATAATGAGCACCCTAGTGTTGTGATTGAGGGTTAATGTGTGAAATGATACAGTACGTCAGCTCGGGATCCTTCATTCTCCTCCCTGTCAGACAACTGAAGCACATGTGGGCAGCCCACACTATCCCTCACGTCAATTTCTCACACATTTTCTCCAAGTAGCAGTCACGCTAGTTGCACAGCATAAAGCGTTCACTCTGTTTTCTCTGATCTCCAACATGCAACGGGCTACCTCTTTGACAGTTGGGCTGGCTGATGCCTGACAAGCAGTAATGCTTTGTTGGCAGAGTAACATTAGGAGAAGGCTCTCCTCCAATATCTCTCCTCACCCACAACACGGACCTTCATGAACCTGAGAATCAGCTGATAACGGACAGCACATCTCCCCAACACACTTTCCTCTTATCAACAAGGACTCCAGTCTGGTGCCTCAGAACAACCTAACGCATTGAACGAAAATGTGTTTTTGCATAAAAGATATTCATTGTTTCTCTGAATGTCTTGCTGATGAGAATTCATTTCCCGGTGCTGACCTAAGTGCTTTTATATTCTCATATCAATAGCATGACTGCTACTAACTTTGAATGTAGAGAATATGTTGAAGGTTGCTCATGAAAAAAAATAATCCTTAATAGCGACCCAGAGTCAGATGAGCTCATTAACTGATGAGTCTACCTGAATCAAAGATCATAGTCAGGCTGGAAGGGCTCCACATACAAGGACAGAAATTTTAAAGCTCAAAACTCATTTAACTATGAGAAGTTATTACTTTTTGTTATAACAATGTAATTACACAGATAATGTATTCATATAAGTAATATGATTATGTAATTATATATTTATGGCATAGTCGTTTATGCAATTAAATATATAGTAACTAATTTTCACACATTTTTTTCAGTGAGAAACATTTAACATAGAATTACACCTTTCACGTTTTCTTAGTACTTGATTTTAACCACCATGTATGCTTATGTACACAGTGAGCAGCATTGTTCACATTCTCATAGGCATACCATTTGTCTGTTTGGAGGATTAAAAGCTACAGAAAAAAGGGCCCTGTCCAGGTAATCTTTAGTCCACCAAGGCCACAACACCCTCACAAGTACAATGTTGTCCTTAAGGTCCAATTGTGTATCTTTAATGAGTTTTAAAGATACACTACATTCACTTCCTCAGGGGAAAGGGGCATATTTATACCTTTTAAAAACATTTTTAATTCGAAAAATAAAATAAACAGCCTGAAGTGAAGAGTTTTTTGAGTGAAATCAACATTAAAAGTATCACTGTAATAGACTGTGGTATATGTTCCCCACCCAAAAGTACTGTAGACGTACCCTTGAGGATAAGACCCCAGTGACAGCCTTTGTACCCTGAAAGGTATCCTGTTTTTCTAAGTGGTAGGAGTGGTCAGGTCAGAGCCAAAACATTCACATTCAAGCTTTCCTAATGTCATAAATCGCCAAACACAGCTGCCAGGTTAGCACAGCATGACTGCAAGCTAGGAATAATCTAATGCAAACTACTAATTATTTATCCACGACAAGCTACATACCTATGTTAGCAAATTATAGTTTGCAACACCTCACATGGTCTTTATACACAGCATGCTGGACTGCTGGACAAAGGAGTATTTACTGACAAACCTTAAATGTGATTCAGCATCTATGCTGCAGACTAAATACTGAATTTTAAAGAAGTGAACTCCTTCTGAAGTTTCTGTACAGAAGATTAATACCAGCCATTTCAGTTAACAGTTAACACATAATAAAGTAAACAATAAAAACAAGTGTCAGAATGTCTGAAAATTATGTATGCAGGCCAATCAACACTACATAGCTTATTTTACCAATAAAGTGCCCAATAAAATTGCTCTATTAGGTTGTTACACAATACTATTATTGTTGTTTATTATTATTGTTGTTGTATTATTGTTAAGTCTCTGTTACAGTGTGGGGACGTTACCTGTCAGCAGCAATTACTGATTAAAGTCTTAATGCTATGGTCCTACATCCAGCAGTCTCAGCATTCTAGCAGTATGACTAACACAAGTGAACACAAGGACATTATAAATACACACATATACACTCATTTACATACACATGCACACGCATATGCACATGCAATTTTCTGTTTGTAGCTAAATTCAGCTAGAGTAAATAGCCTTGTGTATACCTGCCAATCAGTCTTTTCTTAGTGTTCTGTGTATTGCTGGTGTCCTTTGTAGTGGTTATGCACAAAAATGCTGAACAAAAACCTTCTAACTGCCTTGAAAAACTGTAAAATCTTTTTTTTTTTTTTTCTTTTCTATAAGCAATGCCGCAGCCGCTACACATTAATCTAGCAGTTTAACATTTGAGGCAATACACAGTGGACCTACTAACACCAAACAAAATTTGTTTTAAACAAGAGCCAATACAGTATCTTGGGTCTATTGGGAGTAAGCAGAAAATGTGTATCGTGTGAAACAAAAGGCCTGGTGGCATTTGAAGGATCATTGGAGGGAATGGAGGCCAGGCACTACGCTGAATTGAATAATAACAGCAACATGAGACCTAGAACGCTACAGGGCTGACAAGTTCATTACCACTGGAAGCTGCCCTGCTGCAGGATTTCTGATGGCATACTATTAAACCTTTTTTTCCCTTTACTCCCAGTGAAATTACACTGTCTGCAGCCATACACAGGTCACACACACCATTGTGTGCTAACATTTGATTACAATTCTTTCCCTAGAAAAATTCTTTCTTCGTGAGTGAGGTACCCGCAGCGTTTTCTTATAAACATTACAATGTAAATGCATTAACATCAACAAACAAGCCGACTGCCAGAGGGCCAAAACTTTAATCACAATGTGGCCTCATGAGAAGTTCTCAGGAAGTCAAACAAAAAGCTAAAAAACTATGTTAAACTTGTAGAAATGGCAAAAAAATGTAACAAATACATACTTTACATTAAACTCTACTTGTGGGACAGAGGGGCCAACAAATGTATCAGTTGGGCGATAATATCAGCCGGTACTGACGACCCATGGTTTTATTTGTATCCATTAAAATACTGCTGATAATGTGAGGTAGTAATAACCTTTTTGGTATTTTGGTCTCTGCTTGATGGACCCGCAGTCTCAAATTTTAGATGGAAAGTCAACAACATTTTTTTTTTCACCCCTCTACTGTAAAGTTTTCGGGAAACAAGATTTGCTTCTGACAGGGACAACATATAATGACAATTGTATGCAAAAGTTTGAACACCTTTGGTGAAATATGTTTTCTGATGTATTAAGTAAAAATAACATCCTCCTCAGAGAACAAGCCTCTGCCACTGGAATGTCCAATGTGAGTCACCCCCTTTTAAAATACATCATAACAATAAAGGCTGAACTAGTTCATTTGTTTTATTTTTTTTTTTTATAAGACCTTACTCCCTGTGTAGTGTACTACATAGGCCATGAAACAATGGCTTCTACACTCAAACAGTGCATTATGTGTCAAACAGAAAGCCATTTATATTCAGCCATAAGCTGTATGATTTTCCAGCTAACATTTAGTGCACTATTTGGGTGTAGAAGCAATAGTTTAATGACCTATGCCGTGCACAGTATAAAGAGAAGGAAGCCATTTGAGATTCAGTCTAGGAGTTTATGCTGGGATCTGTCAGTAAGGTACTGTTTAACTAAAATTACTTAGGTATAAAATTAAAATATATAATTTTTCACCTGTTATTTTCGGTTATCTTCATTTTAGCCCCTTAAAATTGGTATCATACAGGCCACAAGATTTTGATATCAGTTGAGCCCTTGTGTGAAATTTGATATTCTGAAAAAAAAAAAAAAACAACTCGATTCTAACATGTAATAAGTTTTGATAGACTTGTTATGTTAATGAACAAAACCAGCCTACCATTAACAAACTATATCGCCTGGCCAAAGATTATTAACAACAAATGATACTATTTATTGATGACTTAAGGTCATGTGTTTCGGGTTGTGCTCACTTGTAGTAAATTGACTGTAATACACACAGCCTCTCATGGCTTATTGCTTTACTCTGAGATTGTGTGATTAATTAGATCTCTTCATGATTATTATCACTGTGCACTCTAAACAACACCACATTCTTCACTTTTTTATGACTCAAGCTAATTGAAAATTGAGCACCGAAAAAAATGTCCTCCTTTCTCACAATTGGGGTGAGGATTAAAAGGATGTTTAGGGATTCCAGCCATGTTCCTTCACCACTTCAGGACCTCCAGTAGAGGAGCACGCTCTGTTTGATGTGTGCTGGCCTCGGCCTCCATCAGGAGGACTCCCAGGCCTAATTGTTTTCCCTGCCGATCTGACACAGTTAAATGAAGGGTGTCTGGCAGGGATGCATCTTTCAAACTGTATCCACACAGCCAATCTCAAGGGTGCCCCTTGGATTCAAGTGAAGTGTGAAGCTTCGGCCAAAGTTTGGAGACATGAGGGAAAAAAGTGCTTCTCTGTGAAGCAGCTTTGATATACCACTGATCTACAGGGCTGCACAGCTTCAAAGTGGTCTGAAGTTCATTATTCAACAGCAGAAACCGCCTGAAAACCCTGCTATTGTGTCGTAACAATCAGGGCTCTTTAATAGTCTTATGCAGCTTACGCCAGTACAGGTCGAAAAAATATAGAGAAAATGGGATAAGCTGCACAAAAGCACGAAAAAAATCTATGTATGAATCACTGAAGATTAGGGAGCGCCATGCAATTGAAATTATGTGCCATTTAGACGCTTACAATTTTCCAGGTGAATGCGATTCTGAGCAGCATGCGGAACACTTTCCTCTCTCTGCTCTTTGTTCCTCTCTGCTGCCGGCACCAAGCAAGCTCTTTTCCTTCACTCCGACTTCACCTCATCACACATCCCTCACATCCCATCTTCGTCTGCCCCTCTCTCACTTTCTCTCTCTTCTCTCTCCAGCTCGCTCTCTCACTTTTTGAAACAGATGCTAGTAAACACTCTCAGAAGTTGGGAAACAAAAGAGTTAATTTAGCTCACTTCTGTCTGATGTATCAGGTCTTGACACAGGGGCTTCACCCTGCCTTCTCGTAAACAAGAATTCCTCACTGTGGTTCTCTGCACAGCACAGAATGCTTCTCTATATGCCATGAAGGGCCCAGTGATATATAGAATATTTTACAGTATAGTTGCTATTCATTTTTCAGAGATTCTGAATTAGGCAACGTCATGAACATCACAGTGATCTTAAAGCGTGGTATATTTTAAATCATTTTACATGGGCAAAAACACCACCTCAAACAGCATCCCTTACAGTACAAGGAATGCATGAAACTGGTTCAAGAGAAATATGACTGTATATTATTAATGCTTCTGTTTGTTAAGTAGAAACACGGCTTGATTTTTCCAAATTATTGTTCTTTACTCAGTTGTATTTCTTGCTGTGGTAAATATTTTGCATTTTGAATCTACTTGGCACCAACTACTCGCTTTTTGTTTGCACATCTAACTGCATTTAATAAAGGCTCCCTAAATTAGGATCTTCCAAATGAAAAATCACTTTTTAAGCGACTTAAGAGAAGATGTATGAATAGGATGCCAAAAGGATGAAAATTGTTCATAGCTCAACATACATAGTTCATACTGGCTTGGATTAATGTCACTTTGCCTGTATTTAAAACTTGGATTTTTAATATTCAATATGTTGCAATGCATAAGAGATCCTGTACCTGACTACAGGGAGCAACTGATAAAATCTGCTGATGCACAGAAGTATTATTCACACTGTCATATAACTTAGTTCTCCATCAGGCAATATAGCAACCTGTGTAGCTTACAGTATACATTATTTGTGTTATATCTCCAATTTTTTCTTTTTTTTTTTAATTTCTTATTTATTTATTTTACATAAATACCAGCTGCCATTTACACTCTCAAAATTTCATGACATATGGACCAAAAGAAATTGCACAGAAAAACGTTCTCTTCTTACATGAACTTACATTGAAAGTTAAGAATTTTTTTTTGTCCTCTAAAGTTACTTTTTTGGCAAGTTGTTTTGACAGTGACGATATATCCACAGACTGCAAAAGTTTAAACACCCCTGGTCAAATTACATCTTTGTTGATGTTTCAAGTGTAAACAAGTTAACACATCATCTATAGAGAACAAACTTTAATATGACATTTTTCTACAAATACAAGTGCACAATTTCTATTTATTTGATGAGTTTAACATATTGGGAAAAATTAACAATAAAATGTATTTTTTTGTGCTTTTTTTCCCAGTATGTTAAATTTAGCAATCTTTTAACCAGGGTTGTTCACATTTTTGCGCACAACTGTTTCTTGTATATTGTATACCCACTGTGTATATCTATACATATTTAGTTTTCTTTTCCTCTGGTCTGATCTAAGTCCTTTTATACTGAGTATCAGCCGGTACAGACTTAGACTGAGGAGGGTGGGTTACAGTGTTGGAAGTGTCTACCCTCCTCGTATGTCGTGTCCTGCATTAACCCTCCCTGTGTTTCGTGTTGGAGTAGCATTGGGCTGAGCGTTTCTTGCTGCCTGCTGAAGTGCCTGTTCAAAAAGAGCATTTACTTTTATGCCCAATGTTTCCTGTGTCTTCTTCTACGCTGATGCTACAATATTTACTCCAAACCTAATAGCTCACCAGTGCTCACATTTTAAGTACAGCTAGTTTAACCATGTTTTCATGAAAGGCTGACCTAAACATAGTCAAAACAATACCACTTTAAATAGTTCCACAATTCGAACATTTAAACTGCTGGTTAATGTTACCTGTGTATATATGTGTGTGTGTGTGTGTGTGTGTGTGTGTATGTGTGTGTGTAACATCTCACAAGCCCCCACACTAGTGTGCCACATTCTGAATGAGTCAGAACTATGTAACTCATTCTATTCGCTTGGTGGCATGTACCCTTGCACACATTGTCCCTGAGTGTCAGCAAGCTTAATTAACAGGGAGAAAGATGATGCAGTCATGACTGGGTCCACTGCGCAGGTGACATGTGCCTGACAAGTAGCACATTCAACTAAAAAAAAAAACCCTTCACGCTGCATAGTACGTTAGCGAGAGTGCGTGTTAAGTCCACTCCATCAATCCTCAAACTCATTTGGAATGAGCAACAAGCTGTTCAATAATTCATCTCTTAATATTTCCCTGCAAATTAATCCTCATTCTTTCTGACAAGGAGAATTAGGTGATAGCTTACCAGGTAATTTGACACATAATTATTTGCTTTCCAGAGTGGTTGTTATGATAGTCTTTTTCTGATGAACTCACCAGTCAGATTCCTTTGATCCTACATGAGAGCTCTTAGAGTCTGTCTATGATAAGCTCATAATGTCTAAACTGAGAAAGACAGTTTTGGGTTAAATAATGCAGAGATGTCATCTGCTGAGTTTCTGGGAAGAAAAATGGAATCCCCATTAAACATGTTAAGATAAGTTTAGGATGTTTAAAAAAACAGCAATAAATATCCCTTGTAAAGGGGGTATTATGCATATTACATACAAGTTAAAAAAAAATTTATGTTTGTTGTAAAAAATCTCTTCAAGGTTTCTGTGCTACAGAGGACAAACAATGAATTTCTGCACAGAGAGTCATTCACAACATTTCTTACGTTGAGGATTTGGTGGTAATGGAAGTATGTAATTATATAAGAAGTGCTCGATATTACATTTCATAGACCTCAGTTAGAAATCAATATCACAGGATCACTGACACCATTATTTTTGTCAAACACACTGCAAAAATCATTTTTCTCTTTCGTTTCAGAGTGTATGCGTAAATATAGATATACCTAGTGTGTAAAATTCTTACCTGAGAAAATTATTTTTAAAAACGTATTTAGCTAGACAGTGTTTGTTTGCTCAAAAAACACTAAAATGAAACGAATACAAATTATATTAATAAATGAGTAGTCCTTTCATGTATGTTAATGTGTTCTTTTAGCCATTTCCAAACCTCATCATTCACTACCTGGTTTGATTAAGCAGTGCTTGATTAAGTTAAGTCAGGTGTGCTGCTGATTTTTATTTATTTAATTCATTATTTTAGATTTTTACAGAATTTCCCTCACAATTTAGTCCTGCCTGATTGAACATGCTAGCTAGGTCTCCTTGTACAAGATGCCACCAACTTGGGAGGGTGAAGGCTAGCATGTGCTTCCTCTGAAACACATGAAACCAGCCAACATCACTGGACACGAAAAGAAAAAAAACACTAACTGACAACTTTGTTATGTCTGCTGTCAGATGCCCACACTAGCGTTGCAGGTGACTGAAAACAAGAATAGCTACTTTTTGCTGTATTTATGTTTCTTTGTATTTATTCTAATGTTATATAGTTTTTTACAGACAAAAACACACTTACTGCTGAGATAAATGGTTATAAAAACTTTGTTTAGGTGCACGATGTGCAGAGTTTCGCTCAAAATCACGTGTATATATGTATATATAGATAATTTTAACAAATTAATTTAAAGTCAGAGTTGAAAACACATTTCATACTTTTAACTGACTGAAATCCTTTTGCTTTGAATTACCTTATGCCTTAATTATGTTTTTATTAAAATAATTGAACATACCATTTTGTTAATACCAAAACAATCATAACACCCCTGAAACTTTGCCAGATATTTTGGTAGTGACAGTTTTGGTAGTTTTGGTAGACAATTTTTAAGCTAATTTTGAGCATAACTATGTGATCTAACTGCTCACCATGTGGCCATAAGGGACAGGAATGCAGCTAAATATAAACAAAATCATCATTTATAGAGTACTTTCTACTTTCTCTTTTTGATTGTTTTAAAGTGAAGTTGAAGGATTTATCAAGAGTTGAATTTATAAATACAAAAACATTATTCAAAAAATGATGTCCAACGTTTTCATGTTGCTACCGGACACAGAATTTAGTCCATAGTTGGAGCCTTATTTTAGCCACATCCCTGTATTTTAGAGACATGAGAGTGCATCCCTGTCCCTCATGGCCACACAGTGAACAGTTATATCTCATTGTTTTGAAGCAGGTTTGTCCCAAAGTATGAAAAAAAGATCTGTCTCTACCAAAACATACACATATTTTCTGCAATTAATTAAAATCTATTGTGTTTCATTGAAAGATATTATGATTTTATGTGTGTACAACTGTTCAATGCTGTGTTTGCTAGTCATGTACAGACTAGCAAATTTGAGTTATGCTGAAAATGAGCTAAAACTGTCACTATCGAAACAGTCACTACCGAAACATATTGCCAAAAAGCTGAACAAAACACTGATATCATTTTTTAAACCATATTACCCAGCCCTAATTCCAGGCTTGGCTGAATCCCACTCTGCCTCTATTAACACCAGGATTTCTACCACTCTATATACTGCGATACAACTGTGCGAGCATTTAATCACAAACAGACCAATAGAAATGCTTCAGAATAAAATCTCAAAGCTTTAATATACACTGAAGTTAAGAACATGTTTTTTCTTTCTCTTAAATGTTTACCATTCTGCAGATACCAGGTTTGTTATGATAGCAATATACATAGACAAGATATTGCTGCACATACAGGTTTTCATTATAGCATGGTATTGCTATGTATTAAATTTTTTTGAGAACCTGGCAGTATTATCTGTTTGTTCTTAAAGTTAACTTTAGAGCTGAGGCAATTGCTGAGGCAATTTCAGAGGCAATTAAGTTGTTTCAGCTAAATCAGCTTTTCCCTTTGCCCACACCCAATTATAGCAGAGGCTTGACATAAATTACCAAATTACATACTTCCCCCAAAGTATCTGTGACAATGACTTAGAGTCATTTTCTGAGAAGAAAAGAGGCAAATATTTGCATCAGCAATTTGTCAACATTCAACAAATCCAGTCCTAACTAGATATTGGAATATAATTGGCTTGGAAAGGTGATTAATTAACAGGAAAACTCAATATAAGGATCTATCAGAAACATTCTTTTAAGAACTGCAATTTTCTAGCTGGTCTCTCCACTGCCCAAAGCAGAAGAAAAATAAATAAATAAATAACTCTTTACTGAAATATCCTCAAGTTAGGTTATGCTTGAGAGTTTTAACAAGGCCGTCTGGGACTAGGACAAAGCTTGTGCTAACTCATTTTGGTCATGTCACCATTTGATGAAGAGAAAATACAATCACTGACAATTAAGTTTCACAGTAGTAAAATTCAGCATCACTTCTACTATCCAAATAAAACAGAACATACATAAAGTACATCCAGGACTCATTGTCTTTTATATAAAGTCCTCATGGCAATACTTCCTTGGATGTTTTCAGGGACTGGTTTAAGGTCAAATATGTAAGAGCTTACGAACTTCCTGAATAGAAAGCCCTGGCAACAACCCATGATCTCCGTCTCTTATGGAGACCAAGGTTAACACTTGAAGGGAACAAAACACACAAATGGATTCCATAAGCGAAATGCACGCTTCCATTGCTGGAATCCTAGGGTGGACAGCACGGCAAGCATGTGCGCACAGGACTGAATTCACCAGTCAATCTGTTCTTCTGGCTTTTCTGCTGAGGAGAGGGGAAAACTAAAGGAACAGAAACTCACCATCTGTCAGAAAAACAAGCTCCCAGCGCTCACGAGACAATGGGCTCTGCTGTCATGCGGGTGAAAAGTGTAGGGCTTGTAATGGATGCTTTAAAGACAGACACCTTTACATCCATATTTGCCCTCTCCTGAGAGGAATCACTCAACAGGGAAAACAAATGATGAAATATCATCCACGGTTCATGGTTATTGTTTGCCTGTCCTGTTATAATTCTCTATATTCCAGTACATCAAGATACCGTAAGGGCCTGAGAACAGATACGGAAAGAGGCGATAGCTGGGAACGTACGATAGAGTGCAGTGGTACATTTGCTACTGTGTGAATCAAAGTAACTGCACTCTGAATTCAGGTGCTTGACCTACGAATACCAAAAAAGACAAAAAAGACTCCCATCACAAAAACCTGCACAGATAATAGATGCAGTTGTCTGCAAATGTTTGAAGACCCCTGGCCAAAATTACATGTTTAGTTCATTTTCTACAGAGAACAAAAATTAATTTCCATTTATTTGCTGAGTTTAACATATTGGAAAAAATAACACACAAAATATAAAATGTGCCATAACTTTTGCACAGGCCACATTTACCCCCATATATTATATTAACACACACACTCATAAGAAAATGCCTTACGTCTTGTGTAGAGGATGTATACTTCTCTGTAGAGGATGTATACTTATTTTCAGTTAGAAAATTGACAAAACCTAATCTGACTGGGGCACACAAACCTTTGCACTACACAGTGATTTGGACAGCTTTGGTGAGGAGACCTATAAAAATGTCTGCTATTCCTAAATGGTTCCCCCATTTATAGATGCAAATACCCTATTATTTAAGCTAACTAAGGATGCACGATAATATTGGAATCATAACTGTATCAGCAGATATTTGTTTAAAAGAATAATTTAGAATTGATTAATACATCAAACTTTTATTTGATGCTGTAAAGAGCAGAATATTAAGGCAATGCTGGGCTACACTGCTAAAACATCTGCATTTTATCCATTTTACTGCATGTTTGTGTATTGGCTTTGGCAGATAAATACACACAAAAAAAAAATTATATCAGCATTGCCCCACAATTCCCACATCAGTACATTCCTAAAGCTAACATTATGTTGTTGTTTCATCTCAAATCCAACATTATAATTTGCATGAAGGTGTAAATGCATCAAAATTGGGTACATGAGCAAAACAAGCTGCATTTATTCCCTGAACTCTTTCTTTGCTCAAGACAAAACTGATACCACTTTCCTTTTTATCCTTCTTTCTTTCGTTTCTCAGACTCCCCTCAGGCCTGTTGCAAAATACGAGAGATGAAAAAAGACATAATGGCAAAGCAAGATGGCAACATTTCATTTAAACATGTAGGATCTGTAGTGTGTGATAGATCTAGCTGAAAGAGCTTGGAATGGGCACAATAGGCAAGAGCAGAGATGCTGGAGTTACTGAGGCCAGCTGCCTTCCCCGTGTCCATGGCTGAGTTTGTGCCGCTCTCTCGTGTCTCTGTGGCTGAGCTGAGTTAATCTGTTTTCTGCATCGACGGCTCGCAACAAGTCCACTCTCTTTTTCATTAAGAGCCTGAGAGAGTCTGGAGGTTGAGCAGTGCTGCTGTCAGAGAGTCAGCCTGACCATCTCCCAGCTCACTTCTGTGCCCAGTCGCACACATACGCAATCGCACACAATCATGCTACAGACAAAAAAAGTAGCCATAAATGTAGCGACTTACAAACAAAAAGCCTCACTACATCATATTGATTGATACCCTTGTGAATCCTTTCTACTATTATGAACCAGGAACAAACAGCCCATGAACTGAAGGACCCCAAACCACATGACTACAGCAAGAGCATGCTGAGCCTTCTAGTTACTGCGGAAACAGCTCTTATTTAGAACTCTGCTGAGAGAGGGAAAGAGAGAGAGAGTGAGAGGGAGCACAGGAGGGACGGGTATGGGCATCATCATCTCCTCTCTCCATCTGTCTGTGCGCTCTTCCGGGGGCTAATTATCCTAATCCACGGAATCCAGGATGCGGGTTGGTGGCACGCGCGCCACGTCCCAGGACGCCACCGTTTTGCCTCCCGGTTAAACGTGGAAATTAATTACTGCCCGGCCTGCTGCCGAGGGGAGTATAACCACAACAGATGCACCGTTCTCACCCTGCCGGGCATGCCAGGGTGACTGGAGCCACCCATTTCAGGTTTGCAGGGTCAGACAGTTAGATTATGAGGGGTCAGAATCAATCGCCCTTAAACCAGGCCACTACTGCCTGAACAGAACGCCCTGCCTTTAAAGCTACACTTTAAAAATATATAGGTTAATAAACAGCTTGAATGTGTAGATCTAAGAAAAAAATTATTAGTATAAAATATTTTCATATTGTCGAAGTGCTAAAACAGTCCCACATCTGATTTACATATTGTGTAGGTTCTTCACAGTCCCACATCTGATTTACAAAGGTTGTTCTGTAAAGGAGTGGTCCTCAAACCAGTCCTCAGACAGTCCATTTTTTTTGCTCTCTCTCTAAGTATTGGGAGTTGGGGTCAGGAAAAAATTTGGAGCGACTGGGGGGCCCCCGAGGAACAGTTTTAGAACCACTGCTTTAAAGAACCACCCACTGAAAAGTTATTTAGAGTACCAAATGTGTCTCTTAATAGCACTGCACCAAAGAGCCCTTTAATTGAAAACTAAGAGATGGCATTTTGGTATTGATGGGTAGACGATCAGCAGAAAATGCTGAATCTGATTTTTGAGGGGAAAAAAGAACATATTCATATCCAATGTATTCAATCTTGTAACAGATATAGCCTGAAACAGCACTCACCCTGTTGTGTTGTTAACTGTGTATTTCTTTAAGTAAGTGTGCTTGGGTTGTTTTAGATAGATTGCTATCTAAATGATGCTTATCTTTAATGAAGCTTCAGTTAAAGAACCACTCGTTTTCAAGTTTTGTAGTTTTTACCAAAGAAATCTTGTACCAGTATCAAACATATTTAGTTTATGTGCAATCAAGTGACACATTTCAATGATATGAATTTTTTTCCAGCGCTCAGTTGTTCCATAGCCCAGCCTCACTGTACACAATACTTGGCTTAATGAAGTCATTAGCACTTAAGCACACAAATGTGCTACAATAACAACTGAGGGCTGTCTCTTAAGGAATTTCATCTGAGATTTGATAAAATTGCACCCCCGCACGGCACTATTCCTTTAGGTTAGTATGCCTCCCATGTCTCTCCTTTACCCAAGACAACCCTTCTCTTTTAATTAACCACATGAAATAAGTAATAGGACCATTAGGTACGTGCAACATAATTGGTATTATCACGTGGCACTAATAAAAGATTTAGCCTTTAGTCCAATACACTGCAATGAAACAGAAAATCTTTCTCAAAAAAATGACTTTTGTAATGCTCAAGCAAGATAATAGCCACTTCCTTTTCTTACATTTCACAACGGCTCTGTAAATCAAAGTTGATATATGTGAAATTCTCTCCAAAGGGGAGTCTCTTTCTGTCTGGCTGACTTATAAAGCAGCTGATGCTCTCAGCGGGCTCCTTCCTCTCCTGTCTCCGCTCTTGCCTCCGCAGCACACAGCGCGGCCTGTCACAAACCGCCTTCTCAACCACACACCAAATCAGAGACGGCATTTTCCCCCAGTGGTGCAATTAACCCCAAGCTGTGGGTGAGTCGCCCCCCCTTTGGCAGCGCTGTCCAGAAACACGGCAGTGGGCTGCTAAAGAGGAAACCCCTCATACCACACTACGCCCTCCATTTCACCACCGGCAAATCCCCCAAACATCTGCACGGCATGTTACAAAGAGACAAGAAAGCTTATGACTGTCAAACAGACCTTTCACAAACATTAAGGAGCTGCTTTTCAAAAGGACGTGCCTACACTTTATGCATCCAACAACACTGCATATTTTCTGAGTAGGAGCAAATGGTTGAAAGAAGTTATAGAAATAACTGCTATCCAATCTTATTAACATTGTGCAACTGATCTTGAGAAAATTGTAGCCATTTTACATATTGACTAAGTGCGTTTCATGAACTATTTACATTTGGTTGTTAAAGATGAGCTGGAATTGTCTGTTTGGCTATTCAAACAATTGAATAAATTTTATAATCACAGTCTGAATATTATAAGATATTTAACAAGCAATCACTTGAATGTGCCATTTTCCATTGTGCATGTAGGGACTAATGACTATTTAATTTTTTAACCGTCTATCTAAATATTAACTGGAGTAGACAGAATCATGCCCAGTGCTCATTTGCAGCAGACTAACTGTATTCTGTTTGGTTTTGGTGAGTTAGGGAGTGACAAGTTTGCTACACAAGAGCTTAAATACCTTGAATTGACCCGTAGTATAGCCCAAAAACCCAGCTTGTGCATGCATAGTTTACAAAACACACTGTTGATCAAAATGAAATAGGTACTTATTAGACATATTAGTTATATTAGCAATCAGTTTAATTAGTTTTATCATTTATATTAGTAATCAAATAACCTACAAGTAATACGCTTTATTAGAAGTGGATTTGCGAGGCTTTTTAAAAATATAAAATTCTAAAATACTTCAGTACTTTACTGAATAAAAGATGTCATCTAAATGAACTGTGGGGGCAAAGATGTACAGACATGGGCATGCCTATCAGGCTTTAGTGACCTAAAGAAAAAAGTAAACAAATAAAATGTGCATTTTTCATGTAAACTGCCAGCTAATAATTGCCAAGTTACTGAAAATATTGTTTTTAATCAATTATTATGAGTAAGCTGAGTTTACTCGAGTAATCATGAAGCCCTATTTTTTTTAAACAAGGCATAAAAGCAGCCATTAAACATTTGTTGATAAGTGAGAATGCAATAATGGACTACGGTTCATGCAGAGAGGTGCCTGCAGAAGCAGCTCTCACTGGAGCCACTCTGGTTGGAATCAGATGTGAAGCAGGCTGTGGTGATCAGCTGACAGCTGGCTGGGCTTTGGAGGAGCAGGTATAGAATGAGCTCATCTGTCATCAGGCCACTCTTAGCCTCAGAGCTAATTCAACATCTAGGGACAATGTTCTGTAAGTGATAGCGCCAGTCCAGCACACTTGCATGCACCCGCAGATTTATCTCTCTATGTTTTTTAAAGTGCATGACAGAGTGGCTTTGAAGCCCAGATTCAACCGAATCCAGTCCAGATCAAAAGAAAATGATCTGTAACTCATGGAAGAAACTAACTATGCACATGATTGGTTGCGCACATTAATGTGTGTTTGAGAATTCACAGAGCAGAAGATGTGCAGATCAATGGAGGAGCCACCTATGACCTTGAGCTGCGACACTGAACCCTCTACGCCAAACAGGATTAGCATTCCCCATGAGTGCATCCATGCCACGATGGACTGGTAGAGGTGAGATCCCACCTCCAGATAGACCAATTAGTTTTTATTCATGATCATTAGGCACATAAGTGCCTTAATTGACGCCCATCTCACAGACAGATGACTTTCTGATTAGTATGCTGTTATCCCACACTTGCTAGCAGTTAAAGTGAGCTATTTGTTCTCACAGAAGATCTCCCGAGGTGTCATTGTCTTACAGTGGCAAGGTCAGTGCAGGCTCGCATCACACCGTTAACAGCTCAAATCAACTTAGTAGTCTTAGTTATCAGTTTGTTGCTTCATCACTGAGGTCAACCTGACAACACTGCAGAGAGGAAGTGCCGCTTAAAGTGCTTCCTTAGTCCTCTCCGTCTATTCATCCCCTGCCTCACTAATGCACTTTATATAGTTATGTGTCCATACGTCTTGCACTCTCTCTACCTGCTATCACTCTTAGTTCGCCATCACTCTCTGTCTCTGTCTCTTGCCCTCCATTCCATCGCCTATTCATCTATCGACCTGTCTCACTACCACTGACTCTCCCTTCGCCAATCTTGCGCTGTACTCTTCTCTACGCGGAGACAGGGTTGGTGGTTAATGGCCCTAACAGACCATCTATTACTCCATGGAAGAATAACCTCTAAACCTCAGTAACTTACAATCTGCGCACGGACCTAAGGGCTCCTCGCTGAGGGAGAAAACAGCTCAATATAGGGCTGTCTCGGCGCATCCTCCAATTGCACATAGCATAGGCTACTTGATAGACTTTTCAGTGACACTGTTGTATAACTTCTGAGACCAAACATGAACATAGCCCTAAAACCAGAAAAGTGGATAAAGAAGGAGTTTCGTAAATTAATAAATAAATAAATAAATATTTAAAAAAAGCTGTGCTGCTATGCTAGACTTCCAGCTAGTATATATAATTATTTTGCCACTGTATATTGCCAACAACACCCTTAATTTAGTCTAATAGCTGGAAGACAATACCAAGAACACTGCATATAGAGAAATATGTGTTTTTCTATTTTTTTCCTACAAGTGCTCCTCAGATATTTTGTGCTCTAACTTGGTGCTACAGAATTTAGTGTTGTTACTTGCACCATATTTTAATGCAAACAGCAAACTGAATGCTACATTCTTAGGTTAGCTAGCAGTACTGTGGTTAACTCCATTCTTGCATACAAAAATAAGATGGGACATCCCAAGCAGGATATTGCTTAGGGTCCTTGAATGTCCAGAAATTGCCCTGTTCACTGTAGGGAAATATGATGGAGTCTTGGTGTCTGGTATTGTGGCAAAGGCCTAACTTAATATGAGACACGTGTGCTTGAATGTGTGCATGAATGGCGTTAGCTGTGATTATATTCGATTTTTTGTTCTCATCCATGTGCCATTAATTTCCGTAGGCAGAGATTTAAGACATATTCAGATACTCTTCTGCTTCCTTTCACCGGTGATGCTCAGAATGGACTTTTAAAGAAAGATAGAATGCACATTTTATTATTCATTGTCCCTGCAATGTTTAGAAATGTACTACTTGCACAGGTAGCTCAGAGTAAAGGTGGTGCCTAATGTCACGTAGCCCATCTTTTTTTTATTTATATAAATCCAAGGTTTATTATAGCAATGTGAAAAAATCTTTTCAAAGTACACATGATCAATAATGTTTTTATACTGGATAACAGAGGCAAAAAGTTTTTTTTTTTTTTTTCTTTTTTCAATAAAGCAATGGATTAAGAGTCAGAGCAAAGTATATTCAGTCTTTTAACAGCTTTCATCTTCATTTTTCTCTTCTTATTTGTTTTTGCACATAACCTTTGCATACATTTCCATCGCCACCACATTATCACATGAGTCAGACAAACAGGATTCAGGCTCCTGTGCGAATTCTATTTCCTCAAATTCTAGTGCAGTCTTTGTTTCCCATTAGAATTTTAGTCATGTTACCAGGTTTAATTTTAGGTGTACATTTTAGCTGCCAGGTTTCCCTCAAAGCAATGCAGTCAGCCATGGATGTAAACATATGTGTATACTGTTATGTATGTGTTTGGGTGTTCAAAAACACACTAATTAGCATCTGGAGACACAAACTCTGTGTCTAGATGTGAGTAAAGCAAGCTTCTGACCCCCAGGCACACCAGCAGGCATATAACACACTAATGTATCCCATTACCCACCATTTGCCAGGCAGAGGATTTTCTTTGTTGAATCCCAACAGACTTCACATGGGCTCCACATAATGGCACAGACCTTTCTTTCCCCATCCCTTTATGAAAGAATCAAGGGTAACCCTGCCGAGAGTCATTAGGACAGCATTTACAGTGGGCTTTTTTACCCACACACATTGTCAGCTGTGGCTGCAGCGCTTTGAAGACACCATTGAGATGTGCTGGTTGTGGAAAGAGGCTTCCAGCCACTTAGGACAACGGGTCTCGCAAATGGCACACCGAAGGGCCATCCGGCTCTGCGAGTATAGTCTGGAAACCCTGGCAAAATTGCGGCTAATGTTTTTAAAGAGGGTACGGGCTTTGAAATATCCCTTTGGGGAAGATGATGTTAGAAAAAAAAGAGAAAAAAAAATAAAAAAGAAATCCCTGACAGCCCAGGGTTGGAGGATAAAAATGGTCGTTTGGCCTGCATTTGCAGAGCATGAAACATGAATTAGCACGCTGGGGACAGTATCAGGGTGGGGAAAATTGCAGCCTTCTCTGAGCTTCTCCTTTCTGGCCTCTGCATTACCATTCTGTCTTCAAATTGAATCCGCGACTGATTTGAATTTCGCCACTGTATAACCCCTTATTTATTCATTGCTTTTCTCTCCCCTACATGCCATTAAATCTAATAATTCGCTTTCAGCACGGGCACTGCAGCAACCGTTTGCATTCCGCCGATTTCACGTTTTCAGGGTTCAGGTTCTAACAGACAAAGAACAGAAATTAAAGGCTGCCCTGTGGGTGTGAAGTGTTTAACAAAGGACAAGGGAGTGATTAAAATTTAAACAGTACATTTTGTCAGCGCTTTGATGCCGAGCCTGTTAACCCCTTTGCTGGACGTAAGTGTTACCCAAGCGCTCCCTTATTCTCTCATCTAAATGAACATGTGACAATAGCCACAGTTCATCTGCTTGAGGAAGCCAACCCTAACAACTCATAACAACTCATACTCTTCTACCGCATATGACAATTATACATGACTGTTTTAATCGCCATTTCATATTAAAATCATCTCCCTCCCCTGAAAGATTTAGTAATCTACTTTGCATTACAATAGGGCCTTTTGTACTCGGGTAACTGGCAGTTTCTTTGGTGTGTGTCGATATGTGTGTATGTGTTGTAACATTTTACCTGAAAATGAGGACAAAATATGGAATGCACTGACTAAAACAATCATCTCATCTCTCATTTATATTGCAGCTGACACAGCATGCAGTGTATGTATATAAAAAGACAACATCACATGAGGATTATGCATATTAATGCTATTAATACACTTAAGGCACCTGTAAATGTCAGCTGTATGACAAAGTTTTACATTTATTCTTACAGCCAAATAAGCACGTAAAGCAAGACCAGTTTTGGAGTGGAAAGTTGCACAAGAAGCAAATGGGTCCAGTAGTGTACAAAATCTGAAATCTTTTATAAAGAAGGAACATAGCACAACAATAAAGTGTTAGACTGTCAGGAATTGTTTCAATCACATATGCGTAAAATAGAAATAATACAAGTAGTAGCATGTTACTTAACAGGAATGCTAATGCCTGTAATGTCTCAAGTGATTCAGCCTAGTTCTCTTCTGAGAAGCCACAGAGAGCAGTCTCACACCAACACATCGACAGTCAAGTCAAGAATCTAGCAAACTCAAGCAAAGTTGTTGCCCAAAGAGAATTGGACAGAAACAGAAGCTGCCTCAGTGTAGCAGCCTGGTGGTGTTATTGCTTTGTAAAGAGGTGAAAACTGTTGTCTATTCTTAATAAAACCTTTTTTTCTTTATTTACAAAACCAAGAACTCTAAAAGAATGTCCTGTGTGACCAGGACACGAGACTGCTGAAATCTGTATTTAGCTGCAAACTAGGATTTTACTTGAGAGAACTGCTTGGGATATCTCAAGATGTTACACGCTGCAAACAAGATTCACTGTGCAATTATATTCTCAACAAAAGACTCTTGACACTGTCACTCTCCAACAAATAATCAGCCAAATTTTCAAAAGAACATGAACCGACACACTGGCAGGAGGCAAGCAAGAGTAGTCCTGCCTGGGCTTCTTTGAAAATCAGCCTGCATGTGTCAAACACGGCAGAAATGCTAAAACACACATTATGCATGCAGACAAGCAGAGTAAGCAGCATATTTTTGCTTTAAATGAAGATAAATTCAATGACAGGTAAATACACCACATAAAAAAGCATACAAGAAACCCTGATGCTGAAATCTTCAGCAGAATAAAGAGCCTCCTGCATGCCCTGAACATTGTTGGTGTTTGTGTGTTTACATTGGGATTAAGGATATGGTTACATTTGTAGTGCATGGTATGCACAAAAATGTATATCGTAATAATTAAGATTTCTGACAGTTTTGGTATGTATATATATATATATATATATATATATATATATATATAAATATATATATATATATATAAAA
>JAILXH010217698.1:0-10152 GCA_023558415.1 Piaractus mesopotamicus
ATATATATATATATATATATATATATATATATATGTAGATATATATATATATATATAAGGAGATTCTATAAAGTTGTGCATTCTAGCAACAGTGTCAGTGAAAGAACCCGTTTTTGGGCAGAGCATGGATAGGTCAGTTCATAGCTGAAGTATGATAAACCACAAATATGGACTCAGCAACTACTGAAAAAAAAAAACAACCCAACCCTTTTTACTTTCAGCACCAAAAAGGTCTGATGACCAGTTTCCACTTTACCCCACTATGCAAGACCAGACCAGAGCACAAAGCACAACAAGTCCTGAGGTTAAACAGGATGGGACCACCCAGAGCCACATATCTACTACAGTGGCAAAGCCTGCAGCCCAGCAGGAGACCCAAGCTCCTCAGCACATCACCACCAACCAGCCTGATGCCGAATCTAGCATTAAACATATGGTGAGAAGCTAGTCATAGACTTACCAATGATCTTGACTTAATGAGTTGTGTAGATCACCATGTAGGGTATGAACTACCAGTGCATTTTACCGACATATAAATGAAATAATTATCTAAGACGTTTTCATAATTGCATATTTCATTTTGCCTTAAACAATAATTCTCCTACTATATTCTTTATTTTGACCCTCATAATGCTAATAACAGCTGTTTTTATAGGATTGAAAAGTACATATTGTCAAGACGCATGTGATATTATGCAATATACATATATATATATATATTGCATAATTACGTCTTGACAATATGTACTTTTCAATCCTATAAAAACAGCTGTTATTAGCATTATTATTATATTTATATATTGTCACAACTAAGAAATCAACACTTTTGAAAATACTAAGCTTGTCTTAAGTTTAATTTGTCTATTAACTATTATTATTAACTATTTTATTTTTAGCCATTCTAGTGATGCAAGGACTATATGGTAAAGGGGGCAGGTTTCTTACCTTAGGCTTGCACCACACTTGATGCTGAAAGCTACAATAAAGTTTGGTCATCCACAGGATCAGGTGATGTGTGTTGAAGAGGCTGCAGTGAGAGGAAAGGAGGCAGTGAGACTGAAGCTGAAGGCCTTTTCCAGCTGTGTGAGTAACACTCAGATCCAGAAACCAACCCTGCGGAGATATTCACCAACTTTATCACAGTAGGAGGAAAACACACTGGATTGAATCAGAATGTTTAGCTAAACAGAATTTAAAGGCAAAGTCATAATGTTGCTAATAATGCATGAAAGATATGAAGGGCCAGTTACTCCTTTAAACTCACTTGCACTAAGGGAGAAAAACACACACACGTCTCGGAATTCCAGAACTGTCTTTTAGGAAGCATCCCCAAGTACACTCTGTCCACCTCCTCCAGAAATGTGGCCTTTGGAAAATCCAGATCACTGTCACAGAGATTAGAAATAACCTATGAAAAAATACAAAGACAGAAAGAAGGAAAAGTCTATATAAGGCTGTTTACAGGGATTTTAAGTTTAGCATCATTCTTATCTCTCTCTACATAGTTATATGCAAAACTTGGGCACCACCGGCCAAAAAAAAAAGATTTCCTGCAATTATTAATGTACAGTAACTTTATATTTAATTAAATAAAAAAAATAGAAAACAAAATAAAAGGGTAATTGTGGCATGTGCAAAGGTTGGCCACTAATCCAGTCTCAGAACTTTATTAACCTAATGGGCCTTAGTTGACTCATTAGGACTGGTTTGACAGGTCAAGAACTGTCATTAGGAATTGCCAGCTGATGACAATTCCACAGCATGATAAATGATCTGACTCCTCAAAACTTGTGCTAACACTCTACAACTATGGACTGAAAATGAATGTCTGAAATGTCATTAAGAAATGGCAGTTTAGAGGAACTGTGAAAGTCAAGGTCTGGAAGACTAGGAAAACCCCTACACAGAACTGCTAATATGCAGGCCAGAAAGGCAAAGCAAAACCTCCATCTCAAGTCAGGTCAAGTCTAAATTTATTTACATAACGCTTTTTACAACAGGTGTTGTCACAAAGCAGCTTTACAGAAAATCTGGGTCCACGCCCCAGTGAGCAAGCCAAGGGCAACAGTGGTGAGGAAAAACTCCCTAAGAGCAAGAAGAAGAAACCTTTAGAGGAACCAAGACTGCAAGGGGGGACACGTTCTCCTCTGGTCGATAGCAAAGCAATGACACAACAAGAGCAACAGGAATAGAGGATGAGATTTTACAATTAATATAAAATATTGAATATAGATAAAAAAAGAAAAACTTGCCAGTGATTGGACATAAGTATTTAGATCAGGGGTGGCGAACTGCAGTCCTGGAGGGCCGGTGTCCAACAGAGCTTGGTGATTTTCCTGCTCTAACTGCTACTAAGCCTTAGTTGCTGAGTTAAATTAGATGTGTTTCAGTAGGAAAATCACCTAATTGTGCAGGACTCTGGCCCTCCAGGCCTGGAGTTCACCACCCCTGATTAACCAATGACAACTGATGACTACTGTTAAAGGCCTATTTAAGTAACAATGAGAATTAGATCTAAGAAAATCACCATTAGCAGCATATCACAGTGAGAATGAGGGTTAATGATTAAGTGTGAGGCAGGTGAAAGAATGTCTATGATTAAATAGTACTAGCTTGAGTCTGTGCAGGCACCAGTATCATCAGGAGGGTGAGTGGGGCATGCAGGTGAGGCTTTCTTTTTTCCAGCACTGGACAGCAGGAAGGTCCATGGGGGTCAAACTGTTCCAAAGGACAGGCATGCATGGCCACTCGATCAGGGCATTTAAGCAAGAGCATCAGACCACACAGGATGGGAAGTTGTTCAGCTTGACAAAGAAACGCACAGACACTCCAGTTCTGTTTGTGGTGACTGAAAACCAAACATAGTCTTAATAGAGTGCAAGCAGTGACTCCAGCAGGCCTAGCTATTACAGCATAACTAAAAATGGACAGCCAGAAGGTAGTAAAGACATGAGGGCTTCCTGAGATGTCAGCGCCCCTCTCCTCAGTCAGTATGACCCTTTTCTGTTCCAGCATTACTGTGCCCCAGTGCACAAAGGCACAGTTGGGTGAGTTTGGTGTGGAAGAACTTGACTGGCCTACACAGAGCCCTGACCTCAACCCCATCGAACACTTTTGGAATGAACTAAAACGGAAATTGCGAGCCAGGCCCTCTCGTCCAACATCAGTGTCTGACCTCACAAATGCTCTTCTGGATAAATGGGCAAAAATTCCCACAGACAAAATCTTGCAGAAAGCTTCCCAGAAGAGTGGAAGCTGTTATAGCTGCAAAGGGGGACCAACTCCATATTAATGCCTATGGATTTAGAATGGGATGTCATAAAAGCTCCTGTAGGTGTAATGTTTACATGTCCCAATACTTTTGTCTATATAGTGTAAGAACACTGATGGATGAAAACAGGAAAATGGTACAAAATCGTGAATTCTGTCAAACTGATGAGGCTGAGAGATGCAGTGCTGCACTACAGGATATTGCATATCATAGGAAATACCATGTTCAGTGCTGTTTTTTTTTTTGGTCAGATTGCCCTTTTAAGTATAGTAACAAAGTACAGTGAATTGTGGTAGTAGATGAAAATAAAAAAGTGGGACAAAGAAGCAGCAAAACTGTCCTGTTAAATGACCTCAGAAACAGGACTTGGTACTTGTGCATGTTTGTGAGTGTATTTTGTTTTGAAAAAGGCTGAGGGGAAGGAAGCACCACATGCCACTGAACTTGTGATGATGGCACTGGGACAGCACTTTAGCTAAGCTAATACTGCATTTATTAGATTGTGAACTTTAAGACTGTGAGGACAGTGCTGTTGAAGCTAGAACACTCAAATCCTGACACAAACAAAAAAATTCTAGTAGCCTGCTTCAAAGATTTCAGTGATGACTTGATTTTTTAGAGTTATGCATATGCAGTACAGCCTTTTGTGCTACTGTATAATAACTCTTGTTTATATGAAGGCTGGAACACATTGAAAGGAAGGAAGCACTTACGCTTCAGTCCAGATGGAGTTCAGTATATAAAGTAAACACTTTCATATTTAAAATCTTCTTATCTTAAGTGTTTAACATGAAACATAAAAAAGCTTTATATCGTGGGTGCGCTTTCTGTTCCTGACCTCTGTGAAGGAGACACCTGTTATCGGGGGGCCAGAAATTTGGGGTCAAGGCAGGTCATTTTGTGTGAGAAGCAGCCCAAATGTACAGGCTTCACATTACACTGCATTCCTACAGAGAGAGGGAGAAAGAATGAGAGCCCTTCAGGGCATCACAGTAATGTCAGGCTTTAAATGGCCTAAACAGCTTGAATAACCGTGTGTGTGTGTGTGTGTGTGTGTGTGTGCTCATGTTTCATATCATTACTGTCAAAACCCTTTTCCATTTTTTTCCTTTCTTTTTACACCAGCTGCCCTTAAAATGTGCTCATTTTATGGCAAATACACCAACAGAAATGGTCCAAAATTACTTGGAATAAAATATTGTTACATTAACTAGACTGGAAATGAAAGGGAAATTTCACAGATTTTTCAAAATTTCATAAATCAATCACTGAGACATAAACAGTGTCATTCAGAGATGCGAAACACTGCATTGAGAAACTTGTCAACTCCAATTTCTTTACAGTGGTGGTTATAGGAACCAGGGGTGTAAAATAAGGATTACATTTTTTTTCTTTGAGTACTATTTTGTCTTACAATGCTCGACATAGACCTCTCCATTGGATTTCAAAAATATACTTAAGGCCAAAATCTTCTCTCAAAACTATCATAAACTATCACAAAGTCTTAGGCACAGTGCAGCATATCTGTACCATTTCATTAAACTACTTTATGATGTAGGTTTTAGGGACATTAAACCTTTTGGATGTCTGGTTCCTATCACCACCACGGAGAACAATTCTGACTCTGTATGTATCTCTAGAATGAAATATTTCATATCAAACCACTCTGAATGATTTTGTATACGTCTTAATGATGTAATTATCCATATATTTAAAAAAATGTGGAAGAACATTTTTTTATCTCCTATAATGCTTTTCTACTCAAATGTATTCAGATATGAACAGAACATTTTCTCTGCTGGTTGTCTGACAGGAGGAGAACAAAGCAAAGATTCAAAGTGTTCTAGAACATCTTTGTGGTGACGACAGCAAGCTTGAGATCTACCAGCAAGACCACACTGATGAAATGATCATATCGGGACAGTGTATTAAAGGTCTGAGACCTCACTATGCATTTATCTACACCGCAAAGATGGACATGATGTAACTCTTTAGTGCACCAGAAACTTTGTTTTACATATTTCTCCTTACACATCACATGCTTTTTAAATTATATTGTTTAATATTAGATTTGAAACAGATTTGAATTACCTATATGTAGATGACATTCAATGCTGTGTTTAGAAGAACTGAATCCTTTTTTCTTTCTCATTAAACAGATGATGCCAAAGGAATGACTGAAAAGTTCAACAACGATAATATCAAAGATAAGGTAACCACACAACCTACTGTCATTTACAGAAGGCCAAGAGGAATGTGAAACACAACAGGCAAATCTGGGCACCAGTTTGACATCTCAGAACACCACATAACACTAAGATACATATGTAAGACTGATTACCTAGTATAGTATTACACAGTATTCTGCAGTTCAGTATTAAAGGGTTTTCAAAGTTTTTTTTTATACCATTAGTATTGTTTGTCCCAAGACCCACCAAATATTTTGTGAAGTGAAAAAAGATCTTTAAAGGGGAATTCTACCAATTTTTAATGAAATCAAAGTCATTCAGAGTGTCAGCTTTGACCTAATAAGTATTTTTTAAAATCTATCCATCGTAGAGAGGTACTTGCAGGGCATTGTAAGGCCTGAAAGAATAACCACTTTTTTACTATTATCAACATTACATATTAAACTTGTGCAGATTCTCTAGTTATTTGGATAGTACAGGGATGGCTATATTTGCATCTTCCTATCACCATTACTGCAAAGGAACCTGAACCAGCACGTTTGTGTATGTCTTTTCACATCAAGACGCTCAATTACTTTATATCTCAGTGACTGTTTATATATACTGTTCTGTAGCATTTCATGATAAAAGGATTAAATGTAGGCCTACACTGTTATACATTAAGTGAGATAGAAAATAAACACTTATTTGCTTTATATTTAATCCATTCCGCTCTTACCTTGTAAACACCTTAATACTTTGGATTAATATTGTGTTGGATATTATGTATTATTTAAATTTACTCTGGTCCATGTTGTTAGCCAGCTTAGTAGACAAGCTATCACTCTGCTCACTGTTGCTTTCCTTCATTGTGGCCTTATGGTCCATACAACAGTTAGCTATGACAACACAATCTTACTGATAACTGCACACTGAAATAATAACTGTGTCATTAACTGAGCACTGGTTTTTAAGTAACAACTCGTTTGTACTTTAACACATAAAAAATGAGAAAATGGATACATTAGATAACTTCTGTATGACTATATTTGACATGCAGTCTGTTTGGTTAGATCCTGAAGAAGAGCATGATAGCACACCTACGTTAAATTCTGAACACCTTTATGCCTCTAAACAAGCTTTTTGGCTGGCGGCCGTGACAGTGGAACAACTAAATAAATTGGAATCAGCTATTAAAACAGAATTCAATTCAGCAAACAAGATGGGCCGTGAAAAGTTTCACGCACTGGCTGGAACAAAATTAATCTGGCAAATATTGAAAAAGCTGAGCTGAACCTGATATTGGGCAAGTTTTATGGTACTAACTGTACAGTAAAATGCTACTACATTTTTGTGGCAGATGGAATTGCCAATATGTAAGCACATTTAATAAAAGGTTTAGGTTTTCTGCTTCATTTTGTTCTTTATTTTGCTAAACTGTTGCATAAAAGCAGTAGAACACTCATGGTCATGTATCATCACAAATAACATCAACATTCAGACTGTTTTTATCCACAACTGTCTGTCTTACCGTTAGCTTGGTTAAGCTCATAATCCGTTACACTGCTGTTTTCAAACTGTGGGTCATGCCCCACTGGTGGGTCACAGGGTGGGGATGAGTAGGTTGTGACCCACAGTTTAAAAAACCCTATTCAACTGTTCATACAGTCATACAGTAAAGGGCAGGAAATGAAATATGAACATATGAAATATGGGTAGACTTCGAAAGCTGTAGTAGATGCATCCAAAGTTTATCAGCAGATTTTATAATGCTGAAAACATCTGAATAACAGACATGTCTGATCCCTAACTACCATCAAATACTTTAATATATGACTTCAATTAAGCAATGACTAAGTAAGTGTGTAACTGGATTATGAGTTTAAGTAAGCTAAGGGTGAGACAGACAGTTCTTGTTGATAAAAACAGTCTGAATAGCGCTGGCGATAGTCTTGCACAACACAACCATCCATAGCAAAATGCCCAGGCAGTACATTCCTCTCCAATCCTCTCAGCACAGCACAGAGTCCCCTAATTCTGACATTGAGTTCCACTATAAACATTAGTCTTCACAGAAATATTCTAGATTAGATTAGATTTATTTTTACATCATAATTTGTACAGTATAAATGCAACGTCCCTGACAACACTACGATGCTAAAATGACATTAATAATAGTAACACTTCCATATAAAATGGCAAAAATACTGAAAAAGAATATCGACATACAAAATGTAATCTACTGCAAGGATATAGTCAGAGATAGAGGGTCTAACACTCTACAGCACTCTCTCAGTTAGGAAAGAAACCTGGAGTTTGTTTAATTCTTCAGTCCTGTTCTCATCTCTAATTTTATGTGTGTGTAGGTTGGAGTTCTGGAGGCTGTGCCCGTTTTGGTGAAGCACTCTCGGACTGTCCTGGTTACTGTCCTGCTTGCCGGTCTGCTACTGGCTGCTCTGCTCATTGTTGCATACATCCTGAAATCCCACCACACTCAGGCTAAAGGAGTGCGCCTGGTAGGGTCTAATAGCAACACTCACATCGTCACTGTTGTAACAAAACATTGTTTTTACTTTGAAAAAAACTGCGATTTAGATTGCATGAAAATTTCATAATTAATGGGTAGAAATGAGTAGAAATGGTTCAAAATTACTTGGGAAAAAAAACAAAAAAACTTTTTACATTGACTTTCATTATAAGTTAACAACATTGTTTTGTTCTCTTGTAAACTTTTCATTTTTGAGATACACAGTTTTGGTCCAACAGTGATAAAGCACATGTTTTGGGGCTTTACAGAGCTCTATTTAATGTATCAACCCCTTTTTTACATTTGAAAATAGCCTGAGAATTTTATTTTGACCAAATATATTAAACTGTGGTGTAAAGATGCCTATAGACTTAGCAGTAGCTGATTTTAGTTTCACACACACATTTAACTTCACTCCTTATTCAGATATTAACCTTAAAACTTTCTGTTCAGCATTACTATTAATTATTCTGTAACTAAGTGTGTAAGTTATGAATGGGCTCTTGCAGTTTGATGGGTTAAAGAGGAATTCCACCCATTTTTCATAGTTTCTGCAAAATTCATTGAGATTCAAGTCATTTAGAGTGGTTTGAGGTGAAATAGACAAACTTACTGACTCTGATTTTTTACAGTGGTGGTGACAGGAACTTGGGTTCACAATGTCTGCAAGAAAAATCTAGCCATGTTATTTACTGTCCAAAGTGACCCGTGAGCATACAGATGTTCTCAGTTTTCCTATGTAACATTGATAGTAGTAAAATAGTGGAGAATCTGAAAAAATAAATTTTGTTTGTGGACTGAAAGCCAGAGTTTGATCACTGGGTTAAGACATGGTATAGTTAATAAGCCTTGATACATTTCACTTAGAGCTACATTTCAGATACATTTCATTTAGAGCTACCAAGTTTTTCAAGGATGGTTGTGTGTGCGTTTGGTTGAAAGCGACACACTGAGACACACTGTTGCTTCCTGTCTTTGTTGTTGATATCAATATCGTTCTTCAACAAACGTCAGAGGTAATCTCTGTACAATCTCTCTTTCCTGTTTGGACTGGCTGTTTCTTTTATTTGTGACAAAAACAAATTGATCAAATTTAAGCAGCCATTTCCTTTCTGGAATTTTCAAATTTAAAAACATGATGGGCAAAGCTGACATTCTGAAAAATGAGACTATTCAATATTTATAACCAGTTATAATAATCTTACATGCAAAAACATACTGCTTACTCCAAACGTGTGAAACTGATTTCCTGTGGTTTTGTTTATTGTATAAAAGATTACAGTTGATTTTGAATCTGATCTCCACCCCAGCCCCGCCTGGTTGGAGGTTTTAATCAGGCTAACTGACAACAGGAACGAGGGCCGATTCTATCTTTGGTGCAGCTGTGTAACAGTCTGTAGCAGGAGTGAAGGCACGCCTATTCCACTTCCCCTGCGATGTGACATTTTTATGGGCCTCTTGGTTAAAACAGTAATCTAACAAACAGAGAGTGTAAGGCTGAGTCACTAACCACAGAACCCACAGAAACTCTCTGACTTATCTGAAATATACACAAATCTTCCTGGTTCATGAGGCAGGGCTCGCAACACCTACTCTGACTGAGACGGTGATTCACTCGTTTAGCTCACAGCCTCTGTGCAGCTGTGAGAACATCAAATGAAATCACAACATCTTTCGACTTACTCAGAGTGCAATGCTATCTTAGCTTCTATTCAGTGCTCACTCTTGAGGGATTACTGGTCTCCTCAAGTCAAACCTCATTAAACCACAGTTTTAAGAATGACTGGCTGAGCCATGCCCTCAAGCAATTGCAAAATGCTCAATGTACACACACACACCTCACAGTAATTGGTAACTAGTAATGTGCCAAGTTAAGTAAAACCAAAAAATCATTATGTAGATACGCAAAGAATGATATAAAATAATAATAGCAAATTATTTATTTAACATTTGTGTTCTATATCATTGATTTATATTATGTTTGTTTTATAAAAGCAATATGGCTACTTTCTATAAACGTTACCAAGTCAGAATTTTTCACAGTGGTAGTGATTGAAGCCAGACCTGTATGTTTAATCTTTAATGTCTCTAAAAGCTACCTCACAGGACATTTTTACAGAAATTATTATGAATATGCTGCTTGAAGCCTGAGACACTGTTTTTACCAGTTCTTTTTTTTTTTTTTT
>JAILXH010217702.1:0-14203 GCA_023558415.1 Piaractus mesopotamicus
ATTTAATTCAGAGGTATTAATTATTCTATTTGTCGAATGTCAGAACTGCCTCTCTTTTCTCTCTCACACACATAAAACACACAAACACGCAGGCACACTGTCAGTGTCTCTCACCCTCAGCAGTCAGATCTAACAGCATTCAGAAAGTGAAGTCATATGGAGTCAAGTTAATTATGCAATTCTGAATGAAAAATTCACACTTCAGAGCTGCTTTGTTCAAAGGGAGGAGAAATCCGTAACTTCCAACCCCTCCTCTCTTCATGTCCTGGACAGCTGTCAGAAAAATATGATGCCAACCCCTCTACCCCCCTTTTTCCCCCTCATCCTGATTTCTCTCCCAGCCTCTGGCTCTCAGCTATGAAGACCCCCTCTCCCTTTGAAGCTGCACCCCTATTGCTCCATCAGCCTTTTCCCTTTCACTTTTCTCTCCTTCATTTTAAGCACTGGCTCTCCTCCTTGAAGGAGACGGTGCTGCACCTCTTTCTGATTTTCACCTTTTTCTTCCTTGCTCCTTTTACTCTTCCACTCTATTTTTATCAGGAGAAGCTTTTATCATATTCGGGAAGAAGTGAAGCTCAAACAGTTCGATTCTGCCATCAAAGGCTCCGTGCTGAGGGGGATAGGCAGAAGAGTGAATAAAAAAAAAACAGATTTGGCTAGTGACTGACACGCCCTGCCTCTCTCATAATGAGGCTGTTTGTGAGTGCGCAAAATAAGCACATTCATATTTTAGCACAAATTAAATAAATGCATGAATGCTGAATAATCTGAATAATTAATGAATACTGCATGTTTATGGTTCTCATAAACTGGGGCATGTCAAACCAGCTGTCATGTGTGAGATTCTGTGGAAGTTTTTTTTTTTTTTCTTTTTCGCTGAAAGCATTTAGGTCTGAAGCGGTCTCTGAGGAGTGTGTGTTCTTGGAAGTGCTTTGTCAATCTTTTGTTTCTTTGTTGTCATATACTTTTATAGATCTTTCCTGATTAATAGATGTGCCTTTTATAATCAGCGTATACCTGAGGATTCTCTCTGTAATCAATACAACACAAAACTTTCAAGCCACACAAACTTGCTTTATTCAATAGCAGCAGACATCAGCATGGCATCCTGCCCAGGCTCTACAGGTTAGGACTACAGATACACTCCATTACATATATACTGTTGCTGTTAAAACCTCACACCTCCAAAAGTAGCTTGACAGTGTTCTTAAAGGAGCAATAAGAGATGTTTATGAGCAAAAAAAAAAAGAAATGCTATGTATAAAAGCGACTTATTGTGTTTCTTTCTTAACATAGACTCACCTGAGACAAAGACTTACTTCATAGGCTTGTATGAACCACTTTATCATAATGGGCTGTGGTTCCACACCCATGGGAGATGCCATAATTAGATCACGTGACAACAGATGGGCAAACTCACCACAGAAGGGAAGGATTTGCACGCTCATTGGCTAAAGCTGCTAAGGCTATGCTAGTCACTTTCCTTTTAGTTATCCGATGGAGTACCAGACAGGTGAGTTGCATGTTGCTAAATATTAAATGGATAAAATGTTCAAGGAGGATCGTCACATAAAAGAAAACCAGCATTAAAGAAGCAGGGTCAGCACCAGTGATGTGTTATCCAGCTGGAAGCCCTCAAGAAAGACAGAGTACTTGAGAGTGCCGCAGAAGTTGCTTATTTTCTGCTCGAAACGTAAGTTAACCAGTTGAAAATGCAATTTTGTTCTCCCTCATATTTCTTTAAAGCATTGTTGACATGACCAAAACGTTACCCTGTTTAGGCCCTGTTTAGTTTTTCAAAGTATAACTTTGTATCAAAGTATATTTTGGCACTAGAATATACGCTAATAGCATTCCCACTACATACCAAGTGAACGCATTGATCAGTGTAAAAATAGAAGGCATCTGAACGAATGTAGTTTCCATTCTGCGTCATTTAGTATTGATATAATAGTGCTTGATCCTCATCATGAAGAGTAAATAAATTGTTAAGCTGTGTTTCTGTCAGTATTACTCTTTTTCAGTAACAGCAGCTTCAAATGACAGTGATAGCAAAGTTCGGGAATGATAAACATTTGAAGTCAGAAATAGCTCAATATCTCAAACAAACTCTCTCTGCATTTGGTAGCCATCGTGTTACTTGGACAGGTAACTCTTACTGTCTAAACTGGTCATGACAACAGCCATGTCACTTTTTGACTACACAGAATTAAAAAGCAAGCATTTCTTATTGCCATATTGGTTGCAAGGCAAATGTGAAAGACGCTTATTGCTCTTTTAACTAAGATTTTAGATTAGAGTTACAAGAGAATGACACACAATTTCTAGTGGTGCAAGTCAGATATTGTTTTTGTTTCTGAGATCGAGTCTGTAGCTGCACTGGTCCAGTGAATTAATGGCCACACTTCGTACTGATGTCTTTTGAACATTTATTTCTCTCTCTCTTTTGTCAGCAGACACCATGAAAACTACAAGAAAACAAAAGACTTAGAAAGCTCAGATACATTCCTCAGTCCTTCCAAAGTCTCTCAAGCGTAGTGTCCGTAGCTATACAGGCTCCAACACATCAGCATAGCAAAAATGCAAGGTAAAAAAAAAAAATTTAATTAACTGAAACATCTCAATGTCCATGTGAAGACATCACCAACGTTATACACAGTATGAACAATTGCTTTGTGCGCCTTTGGGACCACATGTAGAATAAGGTTATTTTGGAGCCGTAAGTCGTTCCTCCGCATCAGTGTTGGTTCTGACCCACAATGCCACGGTCAAACCTTTATCTGAACCCTGGTCATGTGACCCATTATACTCCACATTACAATAAATCATTACATAAAGAGTGCTAAATTTCAAAATCAAACATTATTTTAAGGCTGGTATATTTTTAACATTTTTATGTCAATGTTGCTGCTCTTTTTAACATTTTATATGACGTTTTAATGGATGTATGAACTCAAATAATCATGGACTGCTGATGTCTGCATAAACATGAACAAAAAATGGACACATAAAATGAACATTTAAATGAAACGTCTGTGAGACAGTTACAGAGTTGATTAGATTTTTGACATTTTGTGTTGTTTCTACAAAACTTAAATTATATGCTATATATTTTGTGCTTTGTAGATGAAATATTAACAGAATTTTTCCTTTTTTTAGTGCCTGTTATGTGAGCCTTTTAAGAAACTAAGCCCTAAAAAAAACAAGAAGTTATGAATGACTTTCGAAACAAGGACACAGAGTGCCACTCATGTGAAGTACTGCTCTTATAAAGCTTCGAAAGCAATGGGACAACTAACAGTGCCCCCGTATGGAGAATTCTCAGTCTGCAAAATGTGAGTGTGTTAGTCAATTTCTCACCTTTCTGCAATCACATGCCTAGTTTTATCATAGATTTTGGTTTCCATGAATAACGGCAAATGAGAGACCCTCAGAAGACAGAGGGGTTTATCTGCAATACAGTTTACAATTTTGAGACACTGTTTGTTTTTTTTGTTTTTTTAAACAGTGCTGCATTGCAGTTGTTATACCTTTATGTTTTGAGCAGGTTTTGATTCACGAGTGCCACCTCCACACAAGCACTTAAAATAAACCAGAGACTTTAAAACATTAGCAGACTAACATGCAGAGACTAATCAAGGATTTGTTCTAACATCACTTAAGGCCCTTTGAGCTTGTCTGTATCCTGCAGTGGAGCTGCTGAGTTGGAGGGTGCATGAGGTGTGTGTGTGTGTGTGTGTGGACTGCTGTGTTAAGCTTTCTGATGCTGTTAGAATGCTCCCTCTCCCACGGCAGTGTTTTTTCACAGCTTAGACCTTTAACCTGAGCCATTACTGAGAGCCTGTAATGTGTGGGGGGACCCAGTGTGGAACCACCCACAAACCCACCAATCAGCAACAGCAGCATTAGTGCTGTATCCCCATGGGAGGCCTCTGATGCTGCAGACACCAGCTGAGCCCACCCCGCACACATGAGCAGATAACAGGGCTGGCCATGGAAGTTGGTCCATGCCTAGATGATATAGAAGCAATGCAGTAGGAGACAGTAGGTAATGTGTGGATGCTCAAAAGGCAGGTTGATAATTAACTGAGATGTTAACTTGCTAATGTTACACTGTTAAAAAATAAAGGTTCCTAAATGTTTTTTAGCCTGGACATATCCTCTGTTTATAAATGCTGTGAAGTTACAGTAGAAACACTGAAGTAATCTTCTGTATTACTTAAATAAAGCAGATTGGTGCAAAACAGTGCTTTCTGGGGGATACAGGTTGGATGTGGGATTTTACAGTAATTAGCAGTTAGTTATTTGCAGAGCATACTGGCAAAGTGACGAGGACTTTGTGGCGTCTTGAGCAGTTTGAACTTTCCTAACATTTCTAGCATTTTCAAATGACATTTCATTTATTTATATATTGTTATTTTAATCTACAATTTGTTTCATGGGATTTTTTTGTTGCAGCATGTTATTCCTACCCCAAATACACATTTGAATGCATTTTACATGATGTTTTTTTGGTATTCCAGCCATGATGGTGTTTTGTGTTTCACTTAGTTCATCCCATAATGTTCTAATTAACAAATATTCAGTTACTGTCATCTTTGTAGTCTTAACAGCTGAAAAAATGTGATCATTGAACATTGAATCATTTGCTACAGGAAAATAGCTAGATAGGTTTGCCGTGTTTGACATCTTTCCTTGTTGCCCCACATAATGTAGAAAAACTGAGGGCCCTCAGACAGCTGGAGGTGTACATTAGAGCACATATAACTGTACATTAGACGTACAGTTAAGTATTATACATTTATAATACAGTGTGTGTGCTGTAAATAAACGGTAAATCACTGTGTTTTGTTTAAGTGTGAGTCTTGGTAAAACCTTTGCTTGCTATACAACCTTTACTTTATATGGAGGTTCTAGAACTCTCAAAAGGTTCTTTATACTCACATATCTCACTTACAAATGTGGTCAAAGAACATTAAGAGGTTCTTCAGGGAAACAAAAGTAGATTTTCCATGGCATCACTTTAAATAACCCTTTTTTGCACCTTTATTTTTAGTAGTGTGCCTTTTATCCTTGCCTGTGGTCTGTAAAATGTGTTGAGCTTTTTACTTAGTGAACTCAGTGGTGCAGGTCACTTTGCACCAGTAAGCATTTAGAGAAATAGCAGTGTTAGAAGACAGGAGGGCTTTTAGTGGCTTGCTCTCAGAATCAGAATTTCGTGAATGTCAAAATGGCTAGGCCCTAAAATTAATAATTCCACCAAAGCAACAGTGCTACATCATCCTTCATTGCAGGTCAGGAGTAGGTCAGTCTCTTGACCTACTTCATCCAATTTCTGTCGCTTCACATTTTTACCTCTTGTTATCTGGATTGTGGAAGACACAGGCAGCACCCTCCTCTTATTAAGCATGACTCCTGCTGAAAGAGAGACCTTGAATGTGGATGATAAATGCCCTGGAATTTGACCTTTGCATGTAGCTAATAGGGGTTTTTACTGTCACCTGCAGCCTTATCAGCAGTACAGGCTGCTGAGGAAGCAACTCTGGGAAAGTGTAGAACTGGATGCTCACTGAATTTTCATATGTAAAACAAGAGGAAGAATAGAAAGTAATGCAGCTTTATGCTGGGATTTCTTTGCAACTATCAGTGTATGCTATGGTATGGTATCTTATTTTGTGATTAAATGTAATCTAATCTCTGTTTGCTTCATCTGTAGTGTACAGCTGCTTGCCACGAACAGCAATGGATACATTTCCCCATACTTAATAAAAGATTAGAAAACCTGACTAGAAACTAGAACCGATATAGGATTTTTAAGATGATACCCATTGCGATATTTGATATTTCAAAATCTGATATATCTAATATATCTGCAGATATTCTTTTTTTCTTCAGAAATATATAACAAAGAATTTCCATAACATTTGTTATGTGTAGTTATGCAAGGGTCCTCACCAAGACAACATGACTTAGTGCAGTTTAAAAATAACTTGGGGATTTCACAGTGTAGTGTTATGAACATAAATAAGTTTATTAACTGATTAAATTTAATGATTATGTTCAGCTCACTTTTATTTTCATGTCCCCTCTGGTTAAATAATTTCCAATGCGTTGACTGTAACTAAAGCCATGTGAGTCGCAGGTATATTTACCATCGCTTTATTCAGGCACTAAGCTGAGGTTGACTTCCTGTTCACCTGCTTCTTGTTCTGATTTTTCTGTTCCACCTTAAATGGTGCAGCAGTTACATTCTGGCACCTGAAGCACAGCAAAAGCAGGCATGGCTGACATGAATGTCGCCAGGCTTATTTAGGCTAAGAGGAGAAGTGATTATGTAAGTAATGTATTTCATGTGACAATTAACAACTTACCATGAACACAGATGATTTCTGCTCAACTCTGCTTGAGCAGCTGATTGTTGAAGATTTGTGGTGTTTCAAAGACGTGTTGCCAACACAGAAGTTGCAGAGTGCCCTCTGATGAACGAACTATGCAGCGACAACACTCTTAAGACGGTTGAAGGAGCTGCCTTCCGACTCTTCGTTTCTTTTTCAATTGTCATTTATCGGCCGTTATAAATGCCGGTACTGATTTATCTACAACCAGCTCGTATTAGCCGATAATATCAGCACACTGATTTATCGGTCGGCTTCTACTACAAACAGACTTACAATAGAAGCCAATGGACAGATGCTTGATTATGAGTGTGTTCTGAGTCAACAGGGATTTCTATTCTTTTGCTAAGTACAGCAAAATCATTGTCCATGCTAATTCACTGTATGCTACAGAAGATGTCTATAGAGATTACATCGAAAAACTCTTGAATATTCCTTTATATTTCTTTCCCAAGAGAAAGAAGTCAAGAATGCTTATTTGTTTCTCTGCTGTGGAGATCAACCCTGTTGTTCATTAAAGGATTCATTGTAGTGTTTTATCCCAGTCTGGCTTGCTAACTAGAACTGTAATCAATACCTGCATTGGAAATGCAGGCTGATTCACTGTGGCTTGTGAAACAACAGCCTGAAATCATGCTTTGAGTGGTAAATTGTTCATAGCAGGATATCACACTGAATACTTCAAACCACTGTGTAGCTGTTACCCAGAGAATTTACTGTTTGTGAGTTGTTTTGACTCTCCGTCCTGTTTTCCAGGGTCTCTAAACAGCAGTAATAGCTACAAATAAGGCAACAGTGCCCGATAGTCACAAATGCTTGTAATTCTCAAAAATCAAACTCTGTTGAGTATCGAGAGATTATGAAGTTCAGGAAGTTTTCCGGATTTGATTTGATACAACTTAAAAAAACACATCTTGCTCGATATGCAGAATGCAGCAAAACAACTGAGGCATGAAGAATAAAGGCCCTGTGAGCTTGCTGGCAGCATCTGTAGCCACAGTTCTTGAAGAAAATCCAAAAATAACAGTGCAAAAGTGCAAAGTATAACTAAAAAAACTGAATTTATTGTCTTGAATGACCAACCAGGTTGTTTTGTCTGTTGATACTTATTGTGCATTGTGAAAATGTCCTGAAATATCGTTGGGTAAAATATTTGCCAAACTGCCCACCAATAGTACAAAACTCTTCAAATGTTAAGTAAATCAAATGAAACTTCTTGGCCTCATTCAGCATGTTGTAAAGCAGGCATGTCAAACTGGGGACCTTCCGTGTCAAAGTGTTGCAGAGGTCAGCGTTTACACTCTGAGTTCAGTTCATGAAGGCCTTGTTAGTTATCTGATAAGCTGAATCAGGTGGGTTTAATGAGGCAGTGTGCTGAAATCTGCAGTGTTTTGGCCCATGAGGACTGAAGCCTGACACATATGTTGTAAAGAATAATAATAATAATAATTAGGCCTGGATTTAGTGCTTTGCATATGAAAATCATTGTACTTACAGGTTTTGAAAACATTTTTAACTACTGATGAATTTTGTCTATTCCAACCTCAGAAAAATGAAATATTGTGATACGTATCATGAAAAAGTCTTGTAGTATCATGATGTAGTTTTGTCACATCACCCACCTCTGCTTGCAGTACATCTTGCAACATCATAGACAATAAATTGTATGATGTCTAATTACACAACATAGATGAAGAAGGCTTTGATTTCTCAAAGTGAGCAACAGACAGCAGCATTCACAAGTCTAATGATTTTTGGGGGAATATTTGACCTAATGATGATCCAGGATTTCATGGTATCTCGCACCTAGCATAGGCTATTGATGATTCCATCCAGCAGCCATCTAAAAGCCAGCCTGATTCCCTTCACCGTCGTGAGGCCATAACGGTAAGATATTTTGCTATGGAGGCCCATGGCTCAATTTCATGGTGATTATGCTCTGAAGCAGAAACCAGTGAGTCTGGGCTTAAACTGTTTAATAAATCTTTGCAAAAGAAGCCTATTTGTTATTGGCTGCTCTATAACATTTGCACCTATTGTTTGGTTCATTTTGTTGATCACAACTTTAACAATATAAAGTGGAACAATGAAAAGCTGATGGATATATTTGTTGTTGATGGACCAGCTTCCTTCATCAGCTGCTTATACACTGAGCATCAGTGAAGATTCATTAGATGTTAAGGATGCATGACAGCAATATCAGAAAAGTTGTTGGAGAACTTTCAGAATGTTATGTCAGTCACGTCAGCGAAGCCGCTCAGTGCGCATTAGATTCACTTGGTTGGCAAATCAAGCAGAAAGTCATTAATTCATTCAGGTTTTTGAGGAAATTCCCTCCATAACCCTGAGGCAAGAGATGTTGTCTCTCTCCCAGTCATGAGATAAGTCTCTTTTTTTCATCTGTTCATTAATTCCATTTGCGCAGTCATGCTTATGGCTGATAACCTTCGTCATAATTACAGGCCTCTTGCAGATATGAGTGGGCTAAAAAGTGAAAGGAATTAATTGGAATTTGAAATGAATGAGGGATTATTTTCAAAATAAATTCCAGCCTGAGCTGCTGTCTTTCCCTCTAGCATAATATTTGAATCTTGAGATGAAATTGTGTTCCATCTCTAGAATGGCTTGGCTGACAGTCGTATAGATACAAGTTCTAACTCAAAGAGCACTGGGAGATGGGATCTCCGATAGAGTGAACGACTCGAAGATCGCTTTAGTTTGGATAAGAAAGGGTGAAATCCAATCTGTTCTCCTTCAGAAGCTGTGGCGCAGCCACTGTGACTGCTTTTCAGGGATGCATGCTTCTGTTGTGTTTGTCTAAGCTGCCATGGCTCAGCAGGACCCCCACCGTCAGGCAGAAAATGAGAAAATTGATGTATTGGGGGAAAGATAAAACACAGACTCTTTCTTTTAGGATGCTTTTTTTCTATAAGTTTTGAAACCTTTTCTCCATTTTAACCATTAGTGGTAATGGTTTCCGTAATACAAAAATGAGAAACATTATTTTTTTCCAGTGAATATTTCTTTCGATAGCTTGGATACTGAGCCGTCAATTACAAGCACTTACAGAAATGGAGATGAGGCTGTAGGCTACAGTAAGCAAACAAAAAGTCTATTTGATGATAATAGTATGCAAGTCAATGCAGTCTGCTGTGTTATGTTGTACATGCAGTGTATTGTCCCATTATCAAGAGCAAAATGTATGTGTCTATGTCATATTCCTGCATATCTGCATTTAAATGCTTGTTTTCCATTTGGCCAATATAATAAAACAGAACCTCCCCCACTGAGGAACTGTCAACTCTTTCGTATAATTACATTTGTTGCTAGGCAACGGAATGCGGTCCCAGACACTTCTGTAGTCTCCCCTCATAGGCTGCATCCTGTTGTCCCAAGCAGAGTGAGTAGAGTAAAAGACGGGGCTTTTTAACACAGTTTTCTTTCTCAGGTTGCCCAACTTGACGGACCCAATTGATATATCGATTAGCTTGTAATATTAGGTGATATTGAGGTCCCATGAACTTTTATGGGGCACATTAGCAAGTAGTGGCTCATTTTATATTACAACAAATCTTTAATTTAAAGAAAACCATCAAAAAATACAATAAATGACCCCCCCCCCTCACAGTGCTACAGTAAGCCTGCTTTCAGCTGCGAATTCATTGTTAATGAAAATGCAGTGGAGAGCAGGGGTGTCATTAGGCCAGTTTTAAGGGGCTTAAATCAATGAACATTATTAACTCAAATCATCAACAGTATTTTGCATTTATTTTTCATTATTGAACTGTGCTATTGTGTCTCCAAATTGAAAAAGTACTATAATAGTTTTGTGCAAATTGTGGTCAGTATAGTTGGAGTTTTTAGTCGAGTGTTTAGCCAGTTACTTGTTAGCTAGCTAAAGGAAAGGAGATATCTAGCTATAGAGACAACTTTTTTCAGAACTTTAAGAAACGTCACCAGTTGTTTGTTTCTATATTCTATTTCAAAACAGTTGCACCAGTATTAGCTGTATATTGTCTACTATATATAGATAATGCTGGTGTTGTGTTGATGGGGTAACACAGTTGTTAATTAGTTAAGAGGTGGCATCTCCATAGTAGGCCAGTCAGGTAAGAAGTTTTTTGCCAATTCAAACAAAAAAATGAAGTCATTGGAACTCATTCACCAACTGTTCTTAAGAAAAAATTTCTTCTTAAAACACACTTATGCAGTTTTTGTGAAGAGATTTCTTCTTAAGAACGGTTGGTTAACGAGGCCTCATTCACCAATGTCTCCCTAAGATTTTTCTTACATTTGTTTTTGTGAAAGGTCCTAAGAAAAACTCTACATCATGTTCATGACGTGTTCTTAAACCACAGAACTGTTTGCACTTTTGTGCTCTTGAGTATGTGTAGATTCTGTTCTTACCTAAGAACAAATCCCAAATAAGAAAACACTGGTGAATGAGGCCCACTGATCCTTGAGTTATTGTGAAACTGAATTTAATAAAAATAGCATGTTGCTAAACAGGCGAAGAGACGGAGAGAAAGAAGCTGAAGGAGTCTGACAGAGCTGAAAAAGCAGGTCTGATAAAGGTTAGTGATCAAGAAAAAAACAAGTTTGTTGTTCAAGCTTTCAGTCAAAATTGCAGAATTTGTAGAAATGTTATTCCCTTAATATATCTTCATTTGTGAGACTAAATAAAAAAAATGAGAAAATATATATATTATTTTGCTGTCAAATGTCACTATGACCATGTCACCTTAGCGCCTCACCTCTGATTACTGCTGAGAAATTACTGCCACTTTGGCGGGAAAGGATCATTTGACTGACATGAAAGAAGACTATCCATAAACTGCTGTTACGTGAAATGCAGGCAGATCATTTTGCTCTTTAGATGTGTAGCTGTTATGTGTTACAGGTGACACGCTACCATTTAGCTTTAGAAACAAAGAGTTTGCTTCCTGTTAGACTGATAAAAACTGATGCACTGAAGTATGCGGTTTCATAAAATGGGTAAAAGTACCAGTTATTCAAATTGCTTTTCTGTTTTCTAGTAACATTTTAATTATTGAGTTTAACAAGTTTTATCAGCTTTTCATTGCAGCTCTAATTGGTATTGATCACAGCGTTTGCATATATAATAATATGAAACAGTATCACCTGGTGTTTCTGGATGTCGGAAATTTTAGCCCCCTAAAATCAGTTACAAACAAAATGTTCATATCAGTCTGTCCCTAAACTTCTCTTTGACACTGTCTGGCACAGACCCAATATGTCACCAACACTTGGCCCTGATTGGAGTCCTGATGGCTTTGAGACAGTTACCCAAGAGGCCACATCCATTGAGTTGTTTGGCTAGAGTGTGATTGAGTCTGGATTTCTTGCAAGGCTAAATGAAATCAGTTCTTTCTCTCCGCCCCCTGCCCTCCCTTCTCCACTCTATTATGGTTTCCTCTTGTCCTATTTTCCGTCAAGGTAATGTCCTAGATTCTACTCAAGACTCATTATTTTGAGAATCTAAAAGCCAGTGGATAGATGAGAAGCCCCTAGTTCACTTGTCAGGTTGTGATTTATATTGTGATTTATACATATACATTTCATATATACATATATTTAAATGCCTATGTAAACATTGCTCTGTTGCAACTTATATGCCATATGTGTTTTGAAAACAATCTTTTTTCAGAAAAGATGCATTGAAATCTGAGTTGTGTTGGTGCACAGTCAACCATATTGAATCCCTTGGCAATGCAGATTCAGCCATGGGCAATTTCACAGTGATGTATTGGTTGCTAAGGGCAACTGCCTCATGTGCATGTGTAAATCTAAATGTATGTTCTAATTACATTTCTCAGCATGAATGAAACATCTTTAAGTATCTGTGATGGAACACGCTGGAATATTGCCGTTGGTTTTTGTGTATAAATGAGGCCATTCAGCATGTACTGTACATACAGCAGCTGCTGGTATCTGCAGCACTCACCCAGTGTCACCTAGCTTCAGGCTTCTACAGTCCTAGTTATTAGTAGGCTGCAAGTGGAGTGCTAGCTATGAGAAACTTAACTGGTCCTCTAGAGCTTAAATGGGCCATATCCTACATTTTTCTTGTAGTTGATTATGTTTTTTCACTATAATGTTGGAAGAGAGGGCTAAAAAGTATTATACCGATCAATAGTACACACACTGTATCATCACATTTTAGAATGCCTTCCCAGCGACAGCAATGAAAGAAAGCTGTCCAGCTAGCTACTAGTCACACTTTTTTAATGTTTAAAATGTTTAAATGTTGATGTGTACCATTACCTAAAGACTGCAGCAAGCTAACACAACAATCACAGTATATTTCACAGTAGCACTGCACATTTTATCAAATGCAACATGAACGGAAAATGACAAGATTTAAATTCCTATATTTACTTAAGGTCTCTAAAACAGCAATATGCAAAGTAAAATGTTAGTGGAATGTCTCATAACTCTCAAGTTTAGAAAGTTCCAATGCATGACATTTTACAGTCTCCTCCTTTGGGTGATTGATGCTGTGACATGAGAAAATGTGACTGAAAATTGTTTTAAAAAGTTACAGAGCAAAACAGAACAGAATAAATGTACTCACACACAGACAGATGCTATATTTATTTAGGTTTACAGCAACATTTTACATTCACAAAAACGTGACCCATTGCTTCTGGTGGAGATATCAGAAACAAAATTGTAAACTTTTTTGTAATTGTAAAATTATTCAAAGTTCTTTTTCTTTTATGTATATGTAGTGCTGTACAGTGGCTCTGAGTGTGTCTCAGCAAATCAGATTTTAAGAACTGTACCTACTAGGTACTTACTGTAGACTGCGTGAAGGCAGAGCTGGATGTTGTGGGTTTAAAACAGTTAGCCCAAAAGGAAAACAAATCTAGGGGGCGTTTCACTTAATGATATATGTCACAACATATACTGCATTTAAACTGTATTTGCCTCAGAATCCCAGGCTGTGTGAATATACAGCTTTGGCCTTAATTTACCAGTTCATATTTTTCTCATGATCTTAGTGCTAAGGTCCACAGAAGTCTAAAATAATCAGCTAAAACTGATGTGGACGGCCAAAATTAAACCTTATTTTAATGCCTTTTTTTCTTTGAAAGAGGGCTCATTTATACTAACTGCCCCTGGGTATATATAACTGATCTCTGTTGGGATTGGCTGTCCTGTATTGTGCCTCATTTAAAAAGCAGTACAGGATGAAATACTCCCGATAACATCTGTGGGAATAGGTGGAGCTAAGCTACTAAAGACTGAATAGGTGGACACGTGTAACTGTTGGTTTAGGTGACATGACAAACACAGCAAATTCAAAAACAGCTATTTTTCAGCTTTCTATAAATGAACTACGTGCACTGGGAAGTGTATGGTACATTTGGAAACAGTAATGTTTACATTATATGTCAAACTCTTTTATTTAAAAAAAGGAAAATTTAGTTTTCCTTGATATGGGCCTGTTTTAAATACTCATATTACCAAAAAGGCTAATTTGCAATAACTTGTAAACATAGGGTTCCTTCTAGCGACATTAGTATTTGTGCTTCAACACATTTTCATTGATTTAGTCCCTAGTCTTGCAAATTTCTCCACCATAACAGCATCAGCTTGGGAAAGTGCACTATAGCATTTGTCTAATGCAGACACAAATGTGGTTACAGTATCTGCGCTCCTGGTAATCTTGTTTCACGTTTCAGCAAATTAGATCACCCTATCATACACACGCACACACATGCACCAACACAGACATCAAATTACACTGTGTTAAAAAAAAAAAAAAATGCTGCCCCCCCCTA
>JAILXH010217733.1:34304-51081 GCA_023558415.1 Piaractus mesopotamicus
ATTTATAAACACACAAGTATGTATTTTCATAATGGCCAGTTGAGTGTTGGCTCAGACAGGCTTAAGCCTAACAGTGGGTCTACAAAAGCTAGCTCTGACTAGCTAGGTCAAGTCCACAAGTCAGACACACATGTAAAGATAGTTTGAACATTTGACGGGATGTGTCAAATTTCCAGAGGGGTAGTAATGTCTATCCCAGACTGCAGTCCATGCCCCTGTCAGTCATTGCTAGATCCTGGCAGCTAACAGAGCTGGCTGCAGCTAGTGTGGGTTCGAGAAGGAACTTAGTACAAAGGTCTGAAAACAATCCTTGTGGCCACACAGGAAAGAGACCAACATATATTTAGCTGTCTACCAGAGAAGGAAAGCTATTATTAAATCTGTGCTGATTGCCAGTTATATTGTTTAGTTATGAAGCAGTCTGTTAATTTATGAAATTCATGTAATCAGTCCACAATATGCATCATGTCAGCAGTAAACCAGAGTAGAGAGCACTATATGAACATCCACATTAAGTATTTTTGGCCTCAACATTTGGATTCCATCAGTTAATCATTTAATTTTTTTAGCATTTGATAGGAGGACTTAAAGTTACACTAAGCACATTTTTGTTACATGATGACTTTAGAAAGTTGTACTTTTGTCTCTTGTTGGATAATGAAGTTGAGATAATGTAGCCAACTAGTCTAGCATGTAGGCAGTGTACACACATTGCACAGTGTGCCTTTAAATCCTTTTGTTCATTTGCCTGGAGCTATATTCCATGAATAGTAAAAGCTGAAAGAAATATCTTTCATCTGTAATTGAATTGAAGTGCAATTGACCTTTAGTGGGTAAAAGCAGAATGAATGCATTTCCTTGGCTCAGTGACTCGCTCAAACCAAGACTTTGGCACATTAACAGGCTTTTGTTATCTCAATTATTTACTGTCTGGTTCTCTGCCATCATCTTGGCTTGATTAGATAATTTTTTGCTATTGTTTACTCTGCTGTACTGTACACCATGACCCACACAGATTTTAAATATATATATATATATATATGTGGGTGTGTGTGGGTGTGTGTGCTAATTTATCTTGAATTTTGTAACTAAACAAGAGATGCCTTCTTCCTGCATTGTTTCAGGTTGCGACATCAGGCGCACAAGGAGCTCTATGCATACAAACAGGTAAATCCATTTTAAACAATTGTGATAGCACAGCTTGGCTGTGTGAAATACATTAGTATAAACATCCATATTTGAGTGTGTTTTGTTGTGCAGCGAAAAATGATATGTTTAATCTATTAAGGGCTTATAAAGGTATTACACAGCATAGAATTTGATTGAAACAGCCTTGAACAGAGTTGAAGATCGGCTAATTACTGTTGTTGGATGATGTGAATCCCTTGATTCATCAAAATACCCCAAAAAATAATTCGGCACAGTTTTAAGATATATTTTAGGACTTGTTTGCCTGTTGCAGCCTTTTGAGCTATCAGCATTACAAAAGCCAATACTAAGATAACAATTTACAAAAAATGTATTGTGCAGCCCCAGCAGTGATCATGCTAGCACAACACCACTCCAGCACTGTTTGCAGAGCTAATTAAAGAAGCAGAGAAGGCAGGGTTATGTCCTCAGCAGCGCTGTTGCCCATTACGTAATTCCAAACCCAGTTGCAGATGTTGTATTTTAAATATTCCACTCAGAAACCTGACACATTTTTAGACCATTGCTGTGATTGTTCTTCAGATCCTTTTGAATTGGTTTAGCGTAGCGTTGAAGCCCACGGTGCCTGCAGACAGCTTTTAACACTCAACTCTGAACAACAGTTTATTGCTAGATTGTGAATATGCTATTGAACTAAAGAAATACTCAGTCATTTTCACTGCTCTTTGTATCTCTTTTGCAGGTTATTCAGAAGGAAAAGGTCAAAGAACTAAATTTACATGAGGTAAGAACATTTATTTTCGTGTTCACTTATAGCTTTGTTTGGCAGATGGTGTTCTTATTACCGCATGTATTACAATATGTAAAAATAGAAATCAAAAGCCTGCTGGTTTATATTCTCCCAGTGTTTATTTACAATTGGCCCATATCATCACAGAACCCAGGAAAGACCGGAAAGACTGGAAATCAAGGATTAATAATAACTTGTGACAATAATAAAAGATGACAGTTCTAGACATAAACATCAAATCATATCCACAGTATAAAGCTCAAATCACTAAGACAGGTGCTGAAGCGCTTTATTAGAGCCATGTGATGAGATGGCTCTGCCAGTGGATACTGAGAACAACTTGCTAATGTACATAGAGTGCCCAGTGAGAGGGTTTTTGCAACTATAAATAAATTCAAGCTTCACACCTCCTGACTTCCAAATGAGTAATCTTTCTCACGCTCGAAAAGGAGGCACCTGTAATCTCATGTTAGGATGTTCATTTCAGAGGAGGGTGGTGTGCATTCTCTGGATTCATGGATCTTGGCTGTATAGTGCTGTACACAAGGTTGATGGTAGGCCTGTCCTGGGAATAGAGTAATCTTATAGAAACTGACCGTTGATGAAGGATTATGGGCTATAGTTCCTAACTGCACACCAGTAAGGTGGATACAATGCTTCTAGTTTCTAGAATGTTTCTAATTATGTGGTTAGAGAGTCTAATACATAAGACTTAGACTTCCACTTGGGTCTTTGGTTTGAACTGCCATGTGAGTGCTAATACGCACTGGCACCACTGCGAGTACTCTAGGGCTCCTACACAGTGCCTCTTTACAGAAGTGCTGGAATTTCCCATAATCCACAATGCTAGGTTCACCTAAACAAAAGCCTTCCTCACCCTGAGACTTCAGGGAGCAAAGTGCTGTTTGTAGAACCCAGGAGGTTTAGTCATGTATATATCCACACAGGAAAAACATCAATTATCAAGCCACTTTTGCACTTTGTTTTTATTTTGCCTTTTGATGTTCTTTTTGCTTTAATTTGTGTAAAACACCTTGATCTGCCCATGTGTATGAAATGTACTATATAAATAAACATGGCCTGCCTTTAGAGAAGCATGAGAACTTTGTGGAAGAGGAACCAGTTCTCCAAATTTTCAGAAGAATTTGCTTATAAAGAAACTAAAATGAAAATGGAGCATTCCTGGAGAAAAATGGTCCATACTAGGGAAATATACCATATTGGGTTTCTTCAGTGCGTGTAATAGGAATAGTTGTTAGTTGTTTCAATAGTTGTTTATTATCTATTTTAATATGTAATGTTAATAACGTTTAAATGCTGGCACACTAGTAAAAATGGAAGTAAATCGCTTCTTTCATGTTGGCCAACACCATGGCCCCTGCATTATATCATTAATATAATAAAGAAATCCAAATCAGGGAACTTCTTTAGAATGAATAGTTGTTCTTCAAAATATTGTGCCCTCTTTTGTTTAGTTCTGTACAAAGCACATGTGGTTCAGTTTTGAAATGGTTGAAATTCCCCTTTCATTGTAATGAATTTACATTAGTGCCCCATTGTGTCACCCAGATCAAACAACGGCATTGGGCATGAATAGATAGGCAGGATGAGTCCTTGGAGAGATATTAACTGTTTTCTAAGGTATATTGAAAATTAAAAACTGCCCCAGATTTTCCTTTAGATCTCTTTCTGACATCACCAACAGCAGTGTGACAGCTAAATAGGAGAAATACATGGCTTCAAATGCTGTGGAAGCTTTTTGAAAGATTAAAGAAGTTGATTGCAGTTTGTCACTTCACTGCTTTGGGGAAGTTTTGCCTCTGAATTCTTAGAAATTTAGATGTAAAACATATAGGCGTTTTGAGGTACAAAGTTTGAGTAGTCTGAAAAAGCTGTTTGTGTGTTTGTTTTTTTTAAGGTCTTTCTTGGAAAAATGAAAGTTGTAGACAGGTCTGTGCTGGTCCTACTGTTGTTGCTGTTGTTGGTCTTGATATTTTTCTATCTCAGTTAGATATTGAAACTTGACAACAGCAACGAATTATAAGATCATTCACTCAAAAATAGAGGCTCCTTTGGCACAAACTGTTGCTTATGTTTTGACTAGAGATTTAACTAGTTTTGCTCTTTGGCTCACCCTGAAAACAATTTGGTAGCTGTCACAAACACATGAAACACAAACTTCATTTCTGTTACTGAATTTTTTGATGCATCTGTTACCAGCACATCCAAGAAGTAAGCTTTGAAAGACACCTTTTTATTGTACTTGCGTTTTACATATATCAGGCTTAAAAGCATAGTAACAAAAACAGCTTGTTAAATTCTAAGGGATAAAGTAAGGTTAGTAAATGGCCATGTAAAACGTTTCTTGAATAAAAATACAAGAAAAATGTAAGATATGCTCTCCTTCAAGGGTCTCTGCTCTCCAAAGGCCAATTTGCAGTAGAATACGAGAAAACAGGGCTTACATAAACGAGCATTATCAAGTTTTTTGTCTTCTTCATTTTGCGCACACAAGCCAAAAGGAGAGACGCAATGTTTGCATTATTGTGTGCTGCAGCCATGTTGCTGTCCAGATAAGGGACACTGACTGTGTTATTTTGTTTTGCAACATTTTATATGGACAGTCCAGTGGGTTTGAAGGTGTTGTGTGTACAAAAAGAAGTCTGGCAGGATCTATAACTATAGAGAGAGTTACAGCACAACCAGCTACCATTGACCTCAACAACCAGCTACTGTTGACCTCGTGATTACGTGGATGTGTACATTTGTTGTTTGCCAAGCATGCAAATATACCCCCAATTCCCACTACACAGACACACAAACCGTACACTTGTGACTTCTATTAAGAGATCCTGTTTGCTTCTTATCAAAATAACAAATGTTATGAGGAAAACAAAGAGAACCTATGTAAACTCACTCTTAGAAGACTGTGCAGTCTTAAAGGAAAGTTCCAGGTAGAAATATTTTGGCGAGTCTTGGAGCTCCCATCAAAAGCCCTTCAGAAATCCCGCTTCTTTAAAAAAAGAAGACCAATGGATGCAAAAATCCAAGGAGGTTTTTATTTACTGAAACAAAGCCTTGAGAGTCTGCAAGTTGTTAGGTAGTGATAAGAAGAGATTATGTAAGGTGAATATGCTCAAAGAGAGAGAGGAAGAAGAGAGAGAGGAGAAATAGGAGAAGTCTCATTTCCATTCAGCGAAGACTACCCATAGGAATCACCTTGGAAATTTGGTGACTTCTTTCACTGAACTCAGAAACACTGCTGAGTGGGAAAGGTGAGGGGATGAAGAGGGGAGGAAGAAATAAAGAAACAGAGTGAAAGAGAAGAGACATGCTGCCTATCTCAGAGGTCCATTAAGGGTCTGTGTGCTGCTGCTGGCCTTGTGAGTGTCCCTTTACAGTTAGCCTTCAGATGGCAGCTGTGGCACTACTGCAGTCCTCCAGCTGCACTGTAGTCTATTAAACAGTGGGATGAGTGACGATATATATCAGCGAGTCATGATAAATGAGAAAATGTAGCTGTTATTATCTGTTTGATGTTGGAATTACAGTCGATAATTGTAGGCTAACTGATAATAGGCGAACTGATAATATATTTTTATCTCACTCATGCACTGATAACACCTCAGCCCTTCGCACAGAAGACTGGAGGTTTGATTCTCCATCCGGGCAAGAACACCACTGCTACATCAATAAGAATCTTTAGGCAAGACTGCCAAGGCTACATACTCCTCTCATTGTAGTTGCATATAGTGAAGTGCACCAGCTAAAAAAGTCAAGGTTTACAATAATTGTCATGTATAATTTTGAAATCAGTATCAGCTACAATAAGAGGTTATTTGTTAGCATTATGCATCCTTAACAATAACTAGAAATTATAGTAATTAGCTCTGTGATTTTAATCCAGTTTGAATCTGAGTGTGTAGTTTGTCTGACAATAATAATTGTGGAGTGAATAGTTGTCTGTGAATTCCTGAACTCTGACCTCTCGCAGTAATAGTAGTCCTGCTGTAATCCACCCCATGCTAACACAGCAACAAAACATAACAAACATGACCGTGTTGTTATTGTTATTGAGAGTTTACTGTGGGGCTGACACTGACATGAATATGTAGGCTATGTGAGAATATGGAGAAGTTACGCAGATACTTTTGCCTTGTTTCAATCATCAATCAAATGCTTCAGATTTCATTACAGAACCTCCACTGGTTAAACTATGACTCGAACAGTACTCCCTGGTAGTGCCATATTTAGTATTGTCTCTTCATAAAAAGGAACTCAGGCTGCAGACACAGACATTTACCCCTTCGTCCCACATACATGCACACATAAAAACACAACTGCCCATTGTGTAGCACTCGTTCACTGTCCCTGTAATTGTCCATTTTGCATAGGCTGTCTCAGTCTCACACCAGTATCCTTCACAGCATTTTGCCCCTCCACATACAATGAAAACAAAAGGCACACAATGGCAGCCAGAAGCACTGACACCAGGGCCCACCAGAACACCATATAATCAACAATACTGTGTGATAAGACACACATAAAGATGATAAATAGAACAGTATACTCTGATAATGAGCTGCAAGTACACACACCTTTTGTCTTGGCTCCCATATACAAAGGGGCAAAGCTAAATAGTGTCTTTTGCGGTACAGTCATTTTCTTGAGCAAGCAAGTAGGACCATTAGAGTTTTAGTGAGTGAATGCATTTAAAATAGCATTTAGAAGATGGGAGGTTAAGAAATGTTTTCACAACAACTCTGTGGGCAGATTTTAATGAGCCATAATCTCTGAATTACCCCAAAGCCTGAAGACCTGTACATAGGTATGCACTTCACGTACATAACTAAACTTACATATTAACTTCATAAGTTACAGGAAAATTCAAAATAGTTACTGAAAGAAAGGTCTGAAGATTAATAACTGAATAATAAACACGAGGTGTTAAGAATGGAACCAGCTCAGAAGCTCTCATGCACATTTCAGGATCTGTCTCAACTCCACTCCCACTGTTATATGACCATTTAATCAAGCCCAAATGTTCTGCAGGAATCTGCTTCGTAGCATTTGCCGGTTGGCAAATCAAGGTGTTTCCTATGGCTCACTCAGCCCTCTGCCTGTACATGTTCTTGAACCTGGGAGTGTTTTTCATGGTGACAGTGTTCTTAATACACTGTCATTTCTTAAAAATCAGTCTCATCCTCACCACAGATAATTTCTTAAGGCACCAGTTGACCTTTTCAACAGCGAAGGCACCGTCTTTTTGACAGTAAAGTTAACCAGTGTTAAAGGACAGGTTTACTATTTTTATCTAAATCTTGTCACCATAATGACAGCCTGGTAGTCATGATGATAACAAAGCCTAAATATTTGACAGGCTTGACCGACAGCATTACAGTCAAGCAAAAAAGATAATTTTGAGTTTTTCTCTTTAATTTAAGTACTACAGGGTTTAAGTTAAACCTACTGAAGTAAATAAGATTAAGGTTTAATTCTGAGTTATATCAGCACTGCACATTTTATTGTTTATGCCTGTAATCAAATATAAGCAAAATGGAGGTTTTTTGTGTGCTTAGTGAACTGTTATCTGTTGATGTTGTTAGAACTGGAAATAAAGACGTGTGTCTACTCAAAGCCCCAGAACCCACATTCTGTATACACAAAGCATCAGTCTCACCTTACTGGCTCAGCGACCTCTAATGCCAACACAAGCCCGAACGTTCAGTGTAGTCCAATGGACAGCAGTGTTGATGCTTGGGATACTGTGTATAAACAACGTATTTTGTGTGCTCATTGACTGGAATATCCGTTAACATCTCTCGCTCTCCGTCCACAGATCTGTGCAGTGTGCTTGGAGGAGTTCAAACAGAAGGATGAGCTGGGGATTTGCCCGTGCAAACATGCCTTTCACAGGAAGTGAGTACCACTTGTATCATTTGTTTGGAAAACTGAAAGGGGACACAGGCTTAAGAGCCTAAACATGCGTCAGCTGTAAAGACTAGGGGTGGGAGAAAGAAATTAAATAAAACAGTATCGCAGTATTTAAAAAACAGTCTAGATATATGGAGGTCCAAGTATTGATGTATTATTTTATTTTTTTTAAACTTATTTTGCTTTAACTTTCCCCTTTATGCAGCTGGACTGTGTAATATCTAATCTCCTCAGAAATATCTCCTGAAAAACTGTTTTGACTAAAAGTTTTAAAAGATGGACGGTCTCTAACTTATGCACAGTACTGTATGTCAACATATTATGTAATTTAGACAATTTTAAAAATGACTTCAGAATAATGCTGTTGTGCAAGTATGACGATAATATTGTATTACAGGTCTATAGTCATTTCTACCTCTGGTAAATGCCCAGCTTGAATGGGAGTGATATGTTGCCTCTCCTCATCTGTGATCTTAAATGGGCAACACTTGCCTGTGAAAAAAAAACAGCGAATTCTTCGCAGCTAATGCAAAACAGCTGTGCGTATGTGTGGATACATGTGCAGGCATGTGTGTGCTAGACAGGAGGTTACTGGAAATGTAGCTGACATACATGAATGGGAGGTCTCTTTTGACAAAGTGCCAGCCCTCTCCTTCACCTCCTCTTCCCCCTCTTTGTCCTCTCTGTAGGAGTGCTGTGACTGGCCTGTTTGTGGAAGCTGAGGCCCCACACTGGCCTAGTTAACAGCAGCAGTGTATGTCAGAAGGCGGTGACTTTTACAGGCTCTCCACTGTGTATAAACAGACCCAGTGGAACATCTCTGTGGGGGACTGGGAGAGGAAAGGGAATAAGCTATAGGGGCTTAAAGGGAGCACCAGCACAGGCTTTATGAGCAAATATTCATGTACACTCTCAACTAGACCTGGGCGATAAAATTATAATGATTATTATCAAAATCCAACATTTTTTTGTATTGTTAATGCTATCAATGTTTAATAAAATTATTGTGCTTTTTCTGTTCTTCAATCCAGCATTAGCAGCAAAGGCTAAACAATTTTACAGCTGCTACTTTGGTACATTAGATGACGATGTACAGATGGGGACGTTTTGCTATTTGCTCATAACAGCACAGTTAGGAGAGTTAGCTAGCTTTATGTGTTCAGAAAAAATATAATTTAGATATAGCGAGCATATTACACCAGAATAAGCCTTTTGTTTTCTTCAGGGTTCAAAACACTATTTAGCTATCCAAACTTAAAGTGGCACCTTAGTGATTGTTAATAATTGATGTTGCATGATTTAGGAAAATAATTTGTGATAAAAGCCTATATATAGCTCACTGCTTGGTTGTCACTTAAAAAAATCCCTTAAACTTCCCTTCACTGTTTCTGTTGCCCTTCCTATGGGATCCAGAGGCAGTGTGGTGCATGGACGCCTCAGTCCCACTGACTTCAGATTAGCCTGTCTGTGTATCTCCGCTGCTTTCAGACTTGTGCTTTCTCTTCAAATCAGCTAGATCGGTCATATTTATTCAATCTACCACCACATTCTGTCTGAGGCTGCACACAGAGATAAGATTAACAGAACAGATATGAGCTCATGCTGTAGATTTGTTTCAGTCTGAGTGAATTTATCTAAAGTAAGGATGTCATTGATTCTTATGACTGATTCCAAATTTACTTACAGCTCAACGGGTAAACTGCCAAATGATTTGGGCCAATCAGACAAAATAAAAATAAATCTTGCATTAGGAGTGAATGTTTTTGTTGAATGCGATCACGCACCTTTAATCTGAAGAGGGTTCAGTTGTGTAATAACGATACTTTACTACAACAGTACCACCTGCCAAATTATGGACAAGGGAAGAGAAGCCTAAGCCATGCCACGTGTTTTAAGATGCCCAGCTTTCATTCATGTTAACAAAACAAGTGGTCACAGAAGTGTCTGCTAGTAGATGTTGTTGTATTGCAGCTGTGAGGGTCCTGCTCTGGTCTTTGTCGCATTGTCACAGTGGGAGGGGGAGTGAGCTCCAGAGAACATGACGTCCAGCACAGCTGTTTAATTTCCTATTTCCACATCTCACCCACTGAGGACACTGTTATTGTTTTGCATGTTGTGGAATGCAGTACATGATTCATTGGTGCACCCCCCACAGACACATACCTACATTTCTACATTTTAAAAATGTAGTACTAATAATTTTTGTATTACTTTGTTTACAATAGTATATTTTATGTACAATTATTAGTGTTAAAAGTGTAATCTAAACACCCAAAGATATGTTTAGATGTTAGATAACTTTATTCATTTTTGTATTTTTGAACAAGAATGTATTAAATGATAAATAATATACTGTAATTGTCTGCGGTAATTTTTGATTTGTGGTTTGATCACCACTTTTCAAATATGAGACATTTTAGATTTTCAGTGTATTATAACTTAGTTCTTAATGCTATACAGCTTATTACTTTAGAATCATTGATAGCTCTGTTCATCATTTTTTGTTTACAGTTCTCTAGCTAACTTACACAGGACTCACCATAGCATATTAGAATAATTTTAAACATGCATTTGCAAATAAATGAATTTTATGTTATAGAACACTGATTTCTTCCATTCAACCTTTGAATAGTTGTGTATGTATTATGTTCAGTATGTTGGTCAGCTATTGTTTTAAGTGTGCTTTATATTTAAAACTGACTTGTACCTCATTGTTTCTCTGACTCTGCCCCTCTCAGGTGCCTCATTAAGTGGCTTGAGGTGAGGAAGGTGTGTCCGCTCTGTAATATGCCCGTTTTGCAGCTGGCGCAGCAGCAGGGGACGTCCGAGACAGTGGCAGCGGTGGCCCCCACACAGCAGCACCTGCCCGGAGTGGAAAATATGGTGTAGCCCCGACCCCCCCAACCTTTATCCTCCACCTCACTCCCTCACTTGCTCTACTGTACAGGTACTCACATCCATGCCAAGGGCAGGCTGGAGAACACACACGTGCCGGACTGCGTTCTGCTCTGTTTCCGCCTCGGTGGATTCGCAACTGATTCTCACCATACTACGATGACTGCCGAGTCCCAAGAACCTTTTTTTGTTTATTTTGATTTTTTTTCTTTCTTTTTTTTTTTTTTTTTTATTGAGGGGACAACGAAGAACTTTTTCCATGGCGCTGTGCTGCGGATGTTCGGACTGTTCCACACCAAAGCACTTTTTTTCTGGGGACACCAGCACAAGAGGCGACAGTGAAAACACAAACTATACAAACAGCAAGAAAAGAAAAAAAAAACACGTCAGAAACGGCTGCGTTTTTGTTAACAAGAGTTTCTTTTGTTTTTTTTTAACAAGCACTTTACATGGACTCGAAATTAATCGCTTGTGAAGACAGTAGCAAGGTCATATTTTATATTATTTCAATTAACTGTATTATTTCTATCAATTTTTCCCTTTTTTAGTAAGTACAGAACCACATAATTTTGATTGGTCTTAGAGAGGACTTTCCTTAAGTTTATACTGTATATTGAAGAAGGGACAACAAGCTTTTCACGGTATGTACATGAGGGGAAAAAGTGGGAGGTTAAGTCCTCTTCCAAAAATTAGGAGTCAGGTGGCTCACTATTGAATATGTAGTGCACTAGGTAGGGTGCTTAGGCACCAGTATAGTGCACTATGTAGGTAATATGGAGCCAACTTGGTTTCAGCAGCTGTCACGTCATGAAGTAGTGTTGGTATTGATGGAAATAGCCCTTATATGCTGATCTGAGACCAGTTTTGCGATTGTCTTAGAATGATTAAAATAAGCGTGCGAGTGGGGCAGCTGGTCTTCATCAGTGCAAAAGGGTGTCTCTTTGGCTGGACTTGTGGACAGGCACTGGAATGACCTCAGGGTTTCGGCCAAACTAATGTGAATAAGAGGTTGATGGAAGTCACTTTAGCCCAGTGGAGTTTTGGTAGGTTTTTATGTTTAAACTGCTGCCATGCACACATACAATACACATATTCACACAGCTGGCATACTCTAGCAGCTGTGTTGTGCGAAGTCTGTGCAAAGTTATCTGGAAAGGCCTAATCGTTCTAAAAGAAAAAGGCTAAAATCAGCATTGTTTTCACGTCTGTTTAAGTACAGTATTTATTACACCAGAGTTCACTAGAATCTGAATGTTAGGCACCCATTGTGTAACACAAGGCAATGTGAATCACACTGTCAGTCCAATGTGAGATCGTTTCCTGGAACAGGGAGTCCAAAGTGATCATCATTCTTCCTCTCACTTATATAACGGATCCCACCCCATACTGCCTCCATGTCCAAAAACAGATCAACTCAAAGCATTACTCAGTCTTTGGCGCTGACTGTCTAAGTTTGCAGAATACTGAAGTTACTATTGAGCTGTATGTTTGAGTGTACTGGAGTAATGGAGAAACCTTGAGAGCTAGATGTATGTACGAGTGAAGTCACAGGGCAAAATGTGCCTTGATGCGATCGTGATATGATGCGACTGCAGTTTATCCTGCAAACTGTGCATAGCCCCGGTCACTAACAGCTTGCTCAAGAGGTACAGAAGGCGAATGTTGGCTATGTGTGCATATTCGGCATCATCACAGCATAATATGTCTTCTCACAGACAGGCATCTGATCCTGAGAGTTTAAACAGTGTTATTCAGATGGTAAATATTGTTTCAACACATCTTTGAGGCTTGCGCTGTATCTGCCATCGTTAAAGGAAGTCTCGCAACAACCTGTCTTTATAAATCCTATTGCTCATGGTTTTATAAGGTGGAGGGAAATGATGTGACTGGCTGCTGTAAGTTGCTCAAAGTTTAGTAAATCAAGCGGACTATGTAATCAGCTATATGTATAATATCTCCGCCCACTTTTTGTGTGATCCTTCCATGTTTTGCACAGCCCTCCCTTAAATGCATGAGGAAAATAACTGCGTTTTTGTTTCACAATACACATTGCCCATAAACTGCGCATCAGGCTTGCGTGTCAGTTACATACATAACATGCAGACCGAATGTGTCTGATTTGTGCCCGGAACTGGAGCAAAAGGCTTAGTACATAGGGGCCTCAGTGTTATATTCAGTATATATCTGTAAATCACAAGTTGGTTAGACTAGATACTGTTTTTTTATCAGAAAAACAAATCAGTAAACTGGCGCAGACTGACCTATTGCAAAGGGATTAGACTGTGGTACATTTTTAATGGAATTGTGACATTATGCACTACAGTGTCTTGAGCCTGTGTTTGTTTGTCTTGGTGTGTAGTAAGGCATAGCTTTCCAGGGAAGAGAGGAAGATGACTTAAAATTCCAAAACCCTGAGTAAACCTCCCCCCCTTTCTTTTCCCGTACACAAACACAACAGAATGGTTCTCTTTAAGTCAGGCACATCCAGCCACACCCCTCACGTACCAAACACTACATGAGGATAACTGAAACCTTAGGTAGGTTAGCAGCTTAGAACAGAAAGGATCCATTGCTGCGGGCCTGACTGTCATTTGTATGTTCCAGCATTGCTCAGCATATCCGCTGTGGGGTCCAACACTTTGTGCCAAACTCACAAAAAGGCTATGAATGTGTGTAGCTCATTTCCCATACTGCATTGCTCCACGGTGGCCCCTTTTCTACACCGAGCCAGGTGTAGCGCCTCTGTCAGCAGGTTGGCCATTGTACCTAGCGGAATAAAGCCAGCTCTTTCTGAAGCTACATTCTGGCCATTTCCATCTGACTGATGTGAACCCCCTGTGCATTGTTCAGGGTGACCCCCAGATGGCTTTTGTGTTACCCCTGATTGCCGTGGCTAAGAGGGGAAAATGCTGGATAGGGCATTTCCGATGGTGTGCAGAGGTTTCAAACAGGTTTAAATTCTATAAAAAAGTAAGGTGATTGGCCTTAATTATAAATAATAACGATTCTCTGGCACAAGCCACCATTTTTGGCATGTCCAACAACAATATATGACAATTCCCTTATCTTTTGGGAACAAATTCTCATATAGTATAAACCTTTACATACTGCCATTGCAGTCAAGTTCAGTTTAAATGTGTACAAGTGTCACTGATGATGAATGTATGGCAATAGAGTGCTGTGAAAATGTGAATCCTAATGTGAACATAGTTGCCTGTGTCCAAGTCTGCCATGTATGTTATAGTCTGAATGTTATATTTATACACACTAGATATTAGTGCACCAATCTTTTGAGGCAGAACATCTCCCTACAATTCTGTAGCATTCTGATGATCTTCAAACAACCCTTAAAACATAACCACTAACAGACAGGCTATGTAACACCTAGTTACAGAAAGGTAATACAAAAGTAAACAACAACAAAAAAAAATGTAAACCCAAGTCAGTACAAGAATGAAAGGCACAAGAATGAAAGATGAAGTTCTTCCAGATGCCAAGAGATCTGCACAGTTTACATAGAACCACATAGCAGGGCTTAATATAATATAAAAAAATAATGTATATCTACACATATTGGTCACATTCAATGTGCTAACAGTCATTACTGGGACAGGTACCAAAACCTGGGAGGCCTAAATTGGACCTTTTTTTTAACCAGGTTGACTAGGGATGCACCGATATGGGAACTGTGGGCTGATGCTGATACCTGATATTTTTCATGTACATATCTGCCGATGCTGACAAACACAGAAATGTAACATTTATTTGTATGGGGCTACAAATGCAGTAAAATTAGGTAAAATGTAGATACTGTCTCCAAGCTCGGCCTAAACTTTCTGGTCTTCTGAAATACAATAAACAAATCATCAAGTATCAGTTTGAAGCATCAGTCAAATCTAAACATCTGCTGTTTTTTTTTTTAAAGCAATTATCTACCAATACCAAATGGTTCCAGTATCATCGTGCATCCCTAAAGTTGGCCCAGAATGAACTTCTGTCTGTTAGGAGGCAGTAAAGTCACTGGTTATGCCTGAGAGAATGAGCTTTAGTAATGTATATTAATGGCTGAAGTGGCATTCATGTGTGCCACTGAGACCCAGTCCTGGCTCTTAAGGCACATCAGTCTGAGTTAGGGCTGCACGATACGGACAAAGTACCATATTGTGAGTACACTGCTATATATTAGGATTGTGATATGCCTGCCAATATATGAAAAACATGTTAATGAATCCTTATTTTTGACCAAAATCATTTACGTTTGTTGGATCATGTAAATGCCTTGATTAGTCCAAAGACCCACAGAAACTCATCTAGATCATCTGTGATTGGTCAGATTGCTTGTGGCATACAATTTAAAAAATTGTGATTGGTCAGAGTCTCATTTGCATATTGCAGCCTTCTGTGATACCAGTATTGCAAAGGCTAATATCATGACAATGACTACCTTATGATATATTCTGCAGCCCAAGTCCATGAAAGTAGGCCTGATTTGTAGCTGAGTCACGACAACGCACTCATTTGTTTTGTTCAGATTACCTAACACATGGATCCTCATTCATAATTAACTGCCAATATTCAGATTGTAGGCTTTGAGCCTTGATATTGTATAGACTCCCACCTCCGCTTCTTTCTTATTCCTCTGCACCCCCCCGTCCCTCCGTGGTTCGTGGTGTACAGTAAGTGTTTTTCCAGTGTCAAACTGAGCTCCATGATGTCCTACCTCCCACCCCCCCCACTAGGGCTTCCTATAGTGTGCCCCCATACAATCATTAACCCTTGCACTCACAACCACCTGTGTCTACGTAGCATAGCCCTTAAACACACCCCTCCCACTTCCCCCTCACTCCCCCCACCCTCCCTTGTGTTTAACACTGATAATGTTTGTGAAGCTCACAAACATGTTTGTAAAACTAAAAATTCTGCAGCAGAATATTTTTGGAGACATTTGCTGTACAGTATTTGTAAGCTCTATTTTTGTATATTTAATTGACATTTTGGAGAAAATAAAAAAAGAAAACAAAGATGAATTTTTTTCGTTTGTTGTTTTGCTAATTTTGTGTTTTATTCATTTAAAAAATGTTGCATGTGATTGACTTGAACTGTAAATAAAATTACTGAGTTTTGGAGGTAATAAAAGTGGATCCTGGCCTTGTCTTTCTTCAGCTTGACAAACACAGCAACAGTAACAACATGTTCAGTACAAAAGGGCAATGTGGACACGCGCTAGTGCCTCTAGAAAAAAGCTCATCATGTGTATTAATAATGTTTGTTATGTAATATGCAATAATATATGCTCTGTAGACTGAAATATTATAAACAAGACTCTAAAAGGTATTTCTAGGTATTCTATCCAATATTTCAAGTAGTTTAGGAACAACAGAAAGTCATTAAATTATAAATAATCTGTTATTATTTAATTACAATAATTCAATAATACAATAATCAAGTTTTCTGCTTCAAGATTTGATCACCACTTTTGAGATAGGAGGCATTGTGGATGATAATTTTTAATAACGTCATTACTGATGTTCTCAGCCATTTTCTAATCATAACAGCAGTAATGATCAGGACATTATTTTTACAGCTTTGCTTCCTACTAATTATTTAAAACCTATTCCAGCATATTATAAACATTTTGTACAATTATCTGGTTTTGTATTATGTCACATATAAGTTCCAGCCTTTTGAATGGTAGTGTACAAAACACATGGGCAAGCCTCGCAGGGTCAAGAGCCTGTCAGTAACACACTGTACTGTCACTTTGGTGTGACTGTAGGCACGAATCCCCCCTGGGATCACTACAGTTGCAATGAGTCAATGATTCGATTACTGTTATTTAGGACACTATTCAGTGTTCACTGAGCCAGTATTTTTTGTATTTTTGTATATTTCTAGTTGTATATATGCCTGTAGATTGTTTATTGTATATATTTCTCTTTGTAATAAACAAAGTGTACAGTTTGCTTCTGTCCTAAACTCATTGCCCACAGGCTTGTCATCCTGTCTGGT
>JAILXH010217733.1:102549-113833 GCA_023558415.1 Piaractus mesopotamicus
GACAAGGCCGAAAATCCTTTTAGACAGCGTAGAGAGGAGCCACCGGGAGGTGTTTTCAATTTAGCACTCTCTTCCTTGGTGAGGAATACCTTGGCAGTTCAAAATTTAATGCATACTGGGGCTGTTGTGTGAAGTTTTACCAGAGCAGATTTTTCTTTATAAGCAGGTTTGGGTCTTTGGAACTTGTGTAGATGTTCTGAGCCTGTTAGGCTTGGCCCGACGGATATATGAAAATTTAGTGGCTCCACAGTCTAATACCCCACAGGAAGAAATATAAAGCTGACAACATCACATCACACAGTGTGAATGGGTGAGAATTCAGGATAGATTTGTTAAGGGACTGAATCAGATTTATTCCTCTTTCCCCCACCGATATCAAATTTTACGTATACACTATATATATTTAAATGTGGCCCTGTTGCATTTCTCATGCATTATATCTGCAAACGTCAGAAAAAACGTATTGTGATATATCTTGTATATCATGAAAATGTCATTAACTGTAGTAGAAAAGTTCATGTCAGCAATCCAACAGAAACCAGCAGAAGCTTCAACAGCAGATTGTGCTGTTGACCACGAGTAGTAAAAGTGTCAGTCAGTGGAATATGGGTGAATTTAGACACAGACCTTACTGTGTGCAGGCATGAAGGGGCAGAGCCAGCTAAGCCAAAGGGGCCAGTCACTAACCTCCTGTTAAAAAGAGCTCTGTACTGGGCTGTAAGTGGAAGGGAGGCTCTTTGGACAGAAGTTAAAGAAAATATTCAGGCTCAAAACCTTCATGTATCCTGCAGACCACAGGTAAACTAAACTATAGCCAGTATAAACATGTACGTTTCTGTCAAAAGTTTGAGGATACCTTGTTTTTTTTAAAATTTCACTTTTCTTGCTGTTACTTCCCTTTTAAGAACATTTTAATTAGGAAATACCTAAAATGGTTAGCATAAAACAGCTATTTACCAACACTTTAGGTATATATTGCCCAAAAGTAAGTCCTTAGTACGAACAGTAGGTTTTTGCCTAAATAGGGATTTGACAGGTTTCTCATCTAAACTATTGTTAAAAGTACATATTGCAATTTTTTGGCCCAAAGGTGGTTTAAACAGCTAAAAGGTTTGAATGCTGACATCACAACAAGGGGAAATGTGTAGGTTATGGCATTCTTACCAAGGTAGCACTGTCACAAATATCATGTCAAATATTTACACGTGATATTGTTTGCTTTAAAAACTGCTAAGTCTTTAATATGTTGTTTGGTGCATATCAACAAAGAAAAAAAATGTTATTTTGAATTAAACAGTTAGAAAAGCTAGTCATCCTAAACTTTTAAAAAGAAGTGTGCACACAGCGGGTTCAGCGCCCAGTAATGACAAGCCAGCTATTAAGGAGCTGATGGGTGATTTCCAGCTCTAAGGTGTCACAGTGATTTTAGTCAACTTGATGAATGTGCTTAGCTGTGCTCATTAGGTATTGTTTGGTGGGGATCGATACTTGGCCCCCACTCAGCGTTGTCTGCAGTGACGATGCAGAAAACAACCTGCTTTTCACACATCTCTGTGTTGTGCTGAGAAAGGAGAGTCGCCCGAATGCTCACAGACAATGTACAAAATTATTTAAATTAGTTATCTATACAAAAGAACCAAATTCTTTGCTTTTATTACAGTTTCCATTCTTTTCAGGAGACTTGTTTTTTCAGTTTTTGTTTTTGTTTAATCTGCAGGGATATTTTTTCCTCTGAAGTTCTCTCTTAGAAGAAACACTTTCTGCTTCTGATGATCCAAGTAATCCCAAACACATTCAGTGATGTGAGGTCTGGATTGCAGTCCACACCGGAGTGGTCAGTCCATAGTTCTGAGGACACCAGCAGCTTCTTTGTTTGATATGCAATTTTTTTCTTCTTTTTTGTCTATTTCCCTTTCTTAGTAAGGACTTCATGACAGCTACACAACCTTTCAGACCCACAGTGCTGAGAGGCCTCTCACAAAGGAAGGACGGACAGAAACATTTGATTTAGATTTTTGCAGAGCTGATGCGAAAGTGGAGCTTGATTTTCTCCTATATCTAATCACTTCAAATTAATCTCCTGAAAAATGATGAATTTGAACATAATGGTCATTTTGACTTTTTGAGATGGTCTCTGTCTTTTGCACAGCACTGCCTCAGATAAAAACAACAGCAGCAGTCACTGTGAAGCCTAAATTTTAACAATAGGTTTGTCAGTTTAGACAGCCTCTTTGGGATTATCATGCAATTAGCACTATACTAACAGGTGGCTACAAGCTGACCTATTAGCTACATAGGCTTTGTAGCTGTAGTGCAAAACTAAAGAGGCAAACTTCAGACACGAAGCATGTCTTGGCTGACTGACTACATTCAGAGTAAGAAGAAACTGCGTAAATCTGATTTTTGGCTGAGCTTTCTCTTTAAGGCTTCTATATGACACAGTTATAAGCCACTAATCCCTTCAAAAGATTTAGTTTTGCTAATCCATTTTAAACCTCATAAAGCTATCTAAAGATGGTAACGTGCAGGAGGTCAGACAGTGAGACAAAAATCACACTTGGTTAAAAATAGGAGAGTGCTCCTGACAGAAGTAGGTGAGTGGATGTTCTAGTGCTGCTTTCATGTCTGTTTAATGGTGGAGTAAACAGAGGAGGAGATGTTCTGGAGCATTCCGTTCGCTGAGTGACCTCGTTACGGGGACGGACGGCAGCATTTATTCACTATTTCTCTGTCCTGATGGACACTGACAAAGCACATTGAGATGGCACTAAATAGCTCTGTCGTCTGAGCTTATTCCCAAGCTAATAAAAAAGAGCTGGGGAGAGAGCTGAAAGCACGAGGCTCGTGTCATTCTGCCTTTCTAGTTTCTTCTTTTTTCCTTTGGTCTTCCATCTGTTTCCGCTCGGTGTTGAATGCTCTTGTTTGCCTGTCTGTCTCTGATTCTCCATGCTGTTTCAGGATGCAAAATAGTGTTACGTTGATGCAGCATACCCACTGCTGAGGTGGGAGATGAGGAAGAATGAAATAAAGAAACAAAGACAGGATGACAGCAGGGGTGGGCAATGTGATGTTATTGTTATCATGATAAATTACATCACGACACACTTTTCAGAGTATATAATGGGTATCATCAGTATATCTGGAACCCTGAACTGCATGTATAATAAAAATACAGACCAAAAATAGAGAGCCTGTCAACAACAACCAGTGTATAAAACTGCATAAATTGCATAGTAAGAGGTTCTACGCCATTGTCTTGTTTTATTAGGGCTTGCCCGAACAACGTTTTATAGGCTGTGAATACTTTAGAACAAGTATTTTAATAAATATTGACGATCTGACGATCTGACGAAACAGATCAACTCAGAGACCCAGTCAAACATCCCACTCCCAATTTCTACAGTGTTCTAAACTTAATTTTAAAAATATTTACTGAAATGTGATGATCCTGTTGGTGTGGTAGCTGCAGAACAGCTCCTGCTCTGTACTAACAATGTGCAGAGGACACTGCTCTCTGAAACAGTGTCAAAAACTTGTGGTTGTAATTTCATCACAATAAATCTGCTGTTTTTTTAAACCTTAAACAGAGATGAGTCACAGGCGTTGTGGATGGATGGCGGTACTCAGATAAGCATCACTTACATAGTAGAGATGCTTTGTAAAATTTGTCCGGCCTTCATGGTATACGAATCTCTTTTCTTATCATTTTTGTAGCTTTAAAAAAAGGCAACAGTTCTGAAAACTAAATAGAGAAACAAATACCAACATAAGGTAAGAGTACTTCAAACTATTCAGTCTAGCCTTATATTTCATTATTGCACACGTTCAATTATTTTAACGTGGTTCATTTTTAATCTCCTGTTTCTTCTTAAATCACTGCATAGTACTCCGTCTTTCACAGATGTTTTTTTTAAATTGCTGTTTTACTGGTACATTTCTGTTTCAGTTTGTTCATAAACATACTGCAAATGGTAACTATATTTTTAAATTATGTTTTTTGCCATATCGCTCACCTCTAGCTGAGAGAGAGGAGGACAGACAGACAGAATAGACTGCCCACACTACACAGCAAGTGACAGATGAAGGTGTTTCCTGCTGTTTAAATTAATTAAAACACCCTAAAGGTACGGCTGCCAATCCCAAAGCAAACTAGCATCCTCACTGTGGGTAACAGGACTACAAGTAAGCCTACATGCCCTCAGCCACACAGGGAGTTGAATTCCAGGTCCCTGCAAGTCTCGTGCAAAGAATTCTGGGAGTGTGTGAGCTTTATCAAACCTCTCTGGCTGTCAGGATGGTTGCAGTGCACTCTGGGAACTACAGGTATTGTAGGCCACATTTGACATTTCCAGGCAGGAGTGGACCATCTGTACTCACAGCTGGCCACAAGAGGGGCCATGTCCTAGTCACAGGTGCTGGCGAGGTCAGTTCCTAGCTATAAGAATCCATCCTGCCTTATCTCTTCTCAGCAAAAGCACAGTGAGCACTAAATGCCAATCTGAACGTAAGCCTGCAGCAGTTAGTCAAAGTCCAACCAAGACTGATGACATCAATTATCAAAAAATGCTGCTTTGGTTTTTACTGTCACACTTTGTTTACTTAAAGGATATTATATTGTTTTTCAAACCAATCTCTGACTGACACATTTGTATCATATGTCCAGTTACGATGGAAAATAATTTATAGACTCAAACTGACTCATAACTGGAAGCCAATGGGCATATACTGAAGGCTTCTATTGGCTTCTGTTGTAAGTCTGTTTTAAGTCAATGGTTTTTCTTTTCTATTGCAAGGACAAGGAAATTATTGCCCTTATGCTACAGATTGAGATTATGAAAAATGATGGAGTACGCCATTAAAACAAATGCTCCATAATGCTTTATGTTCATATCCAGAATGATAACCACAGCCATTCAAACAGATTATAAAACACTAGGAAGCATTTGGCATGATATGGCATCTACTGTTTTGTTGCACCATAAAAGAAGAAACTGCTTGTTGCAAGATATAGCGGCAAAGGGAGGGGTACTGAAGAAGGCAAAACCTGGGGAGGTGACTGTAGCAGCTCCCTCTGCCGTGACCCGCCCTGTCACCTGATCTACACTATGTCATTAGGTGCTGTTTAGCCACTGCAATGCATATCAGCATAACATCGGCTTATTACTTACTTTATTTAAGTCTGTATTTCACAACTACTATTCAGATGGGAAGATTTTTACATGAAGAGATGTGGTCAAGCAGTTGTTAGTGGTGTTTCTCAATGATTTTACTTCTGTTTGAACCCGCCACATCTGTCATTTTTATAGACTGCGTTTTATAGACTTATAGACAAATGCAAAGCAGGGATGCTGCTTCACATCATGTCATCTGCCTCTTATTTAGGTCATTGGGTTAAGCGTGCAGTATACAATTTTAATCCAATACACTTTTTGTCAAATTCAGAGAACATCTCCAAGGGGCAAGGTGCTGAACTCCACATGTTGTCAAAAAGGAGAGATGGCCGAAAAACAGCCAAAGAAGAGAAAATCTGTAGAACAAAGTTCTTAGACTAGGCAAGGGCGTTTCAGCTCTGAGTTCACAGTGAGGTGTTTCAACAATGGAGAGACAGGTGACAAGGCTGAAGTTGTCTTCCCATTCGCATTTTCTCGTTCCACCTTAAATAGTGCAGCAGTTCCATCTAACCATTTAAGGTGGAATGGAAAAATTCAAACAAGAAGCCGAGGCACCTGAATATAGCCTAACTGCCGCAACATTCAGGGTGGAATAGGGAAATCCTACCTAGAAGCTGGCGAAAAAGAAGCATCATCAAGAGTTAAAAGGCATGGAAAGGGATGAAGAGGTTGCTCTGTTTCTGCAGGTGGGTAACATTAACTTATTTTTGTATGTCGTCCATGCACATCCATGAATTTGAATGGCGGAGCTTCTGAAGCAGCACCGAAGGGAGGGGTGTGTTTGTTTTGCTGTTGAGTTCCAATATCAACAATCGCTCTCCAAAATTGTATACTGCGCCTTTAACTGAGTGCAGAAACCCTTAGTTGCAGCCCTACCTCAACTAAGAGAAACGGATGACACACTTGTTACAAAAGCTTTTCAATTAAATGCTAGGCTAAACGCTAACAGCATTACAAAGAAAAGGTGACACAGAAGCTTTTCAGTTCTTAAGCAGGTGGATTCTGAAATGCCTGGCATCCATCATATGGGTTAGTGCAGCTGAAAGCCTGACTCACAGCTTGTATGACAGTCCTCCAGCAGGCCGTGCTGTCAGGAGCGTGAGACGACACATTGCAGCTAAGCAGACAGCAGTGATCCAGGGGACTGACAGAGCGTGTAATTATTCCCACGCTTGTATTTCTTTACCTGTGATTGTACCGGAGGATTGCACAGGGCCCCTACATTTGATGGAGGTAGCACTGCTGACAGGGTAAAAAACAACTGAAAATGGCTTTTGATCCGTACCGATCCACGTATCCCTGGGAATACTAACTCTCGTTATGTGCATTCTGCTTTCAAAGGTTGATAATGTCCTGATGGTGAGATGTGGGTGGCAAAGCACGGAAGTGCTGCATACCTTTGTTTAAGCGAAAGTAGATTCTACTAGGGCTGCAACTACCAATTACTTCTATAATCGGTTATACTTTGGAAAATTAGCTAAACCTGCACATTTACAGAAATGTATTGCATATGTGCGTTGTCCCTGTAGGTCTAAATTGGAACTGAATAAACAGTTGCTTGACTATTTTTTTGGTTATTCAACTAATCTAACAACTATGTTCCAGTTTCACTGAGAAATCATATTTTTAGAGTTAAAAAAGCAAGCTTTTAATTGTTCATTTGTCTCCAGATAGTTAATAAAATACATTTAAAAACTGTATATAACTTCATGTATCATGTACTATTTGATATTCCTGTTTCCTTGACTCTACCACATGTTTAATTATTGATTGTGATTTTATGAATGTATATTTTCTAGATTTTAAGTGTTAATGCACTCAACGTCATTGTCCCAATAGTCCTAAAACAGATTTAAAACTGAACCTTAAATGATCCATTCCATTTTCTAATGTGTAGGCTAATGTTACATCTACTGGGCTGACATTAGCCTCTAAGGCTAGTTAATTAAAAGCACTAAACCACTGCAAAATGCGTTGGAACTCATTGCTTTCACTTCATTTTCATTTCTGTCTCTGCTTTGTATATTGTGCTTTGTGTGCTGTGCCTTCGTTTGGTCTTGCTTTCGAGTTCTCCCTTTGCTGCTGACATTGTTTAAAGTTCTGTCTCTGCCACAAATGATGTTTTCTTATGATGCTAAGAAATGACAGAAGCCTCACTGCTCTGTGTGTATAGTGTGTATTGAACTTTGTTGGAATTAATGGACATATTAACATTGTAGGGTGCATTTTTAAGCAAATGACATATCAACAAAAAAATTGACAATTTTTTATAATCAATATAGTCGACTTTGTTGATGACTGCAGCCCCATATTCTACATGTGATATCACACAGCTATTCAAGAATCAAGTCATGCTTATTTACACAGTACATTTATACCAAAAGATATTGACCAATGAGCTTCACAATCAAATATCTGCCACAGAGTTGGCCGAAAATGGGGTGATATGAATCATGCCAGGAAAAAGACAACAGAGCAAAAAGAGTTACTGTTTTATGAACAAACATTCAGCGTATTTGAACAGATCCATTTGGAACTGACGAAGAAAAATTGCTTTTTTTTTCAAACACATGGTCTAAACAGTCAATCAATATACCATGTGTTGATCGGCACCTAAATCTAATGTAAAACGATGCAATTCACAAAATACAAACAACATTCACTTCAGCTTACATGCTGGATTAAGTACAACAGTGTGCAACACTTCTACATTCAGGTCACCTATTGCTGATCATGCAGGAACAGCTACATCCTATGACGGATGCATACAAGGAAAGAATTAAAAGGGAACAAAGGCCAGTGAGCTCTCAGGCACGGTAATAACATTGGTGGAGGAGTGTGTGGGCCTGTAAGCAAAACAAAATCCTCTGAGAGTCTGAATGCTAATTAGAGAAGAGGAAGGAAGAAAGAGGAATGAAGGTATTGTGATTAGAGAGCTGAGGAAGATCACAGATGATTTAAGTGGAGTTCCCGAGCATACGGCATACGCTTTTTCTTTTTTGGATGTAAGGTGCTATGTAAGGTTAAACACTACTCCACAGCTGTGCATGCACACTAGAGCTTTAAGCGGGTCAGAATTTTGATCTGAACCTGAATGTAGCCTGAGAACATACTGCCTGAACCCAACCAAGTCCATAGCATGAACTTTCAATCTGAATTTGACTCAACCTGAATCCACAACCAACAAGAGGCCATAAAATGACCCCCTTTATGAGGTGACCAATTACCAGCAAGGTCCTAATTGTCGTTTTTATTTGTTTTCTTGCAGATAAAAAGCTCAGATATGAGCCATGTGCCTCTCTAACACATCCACAACTGAAAGAAATGCCTCTGGCTAAATGTGCCGCCCACAGCCTCAACGGATTGATCGAAACTGGTCGAAACAGGTAATGAGCTGCGCATGTATTTGCTTCCATACTGAGTGGAGTGGTGAGAACAGGCTGACGGTGAACATTGGTATTTCATCAAATGTTATTCTTTACTGTAGGATACAGGTTCATAAGGCTACATGACATCTTTTTAAGCTTGTCATGACAACTAACATAACCCGAAATGTTTATAAACGCTTATTCCAGTAGGAGAGAGAGGGAAAGCAAAGCTGTGATTAGGCAAGGTGATGTAGCAGAGCAGGCTGCTAACAGCAAACAACATGTGGGAGAGAAAGAGAGGAAGGCAGAGCAATTAAAGGTTCGTCTAGGAAGCCAAAGTCCAGTGTGTTTACAGACGGGTCAGGTGGAAAGGCTCCATTACGAACACCATGTAAACTAAATACATGCGCCACATCACTATGTCAGACTGCAGTGGGCTTTTTAATTAGGCCAGTCACGACCTCCACACCATCCAGTTACACACGAAAATCTGCCACTCTTGTTTGCTGTGGGAGAATGAGATTATGCAGTAGGTGAAGTCACTACTCTCCTTGCAAACCCCCATTTATATATTCTGAGCTCGATCTCTTGTTCTACATGTCGGAGGTTTCACACAGCCCCCACCTCTCCATCCCTGTTCCTCTTTGATCCTTCATCGGTTGATGTGTCTGTGAGACGGGGTCGGCCTTCTAATGTAAGCAGATGGAACACAGGTCTCCAGCCCAAGTTTTTAGAGTCCTCCTATAGTAGGAATTCTCAAACCAGTCCATAGGCCCCCACAGGCAGCCAGCACTACCTTCCAAAACAACTGAACCAAGCCATTAAGAACACTGAATACAGGGTACAAGTGTGGTGGGAACTAGATATGAGTCAGAGATGGTGGCTTGAGTCAGTGACTCACACTCACTCTTGACTGACTTGCGACACGGACTCAAGACCGAAGACTCGCAACCTTTCAGCTTGAGGGAGACAAAAAAAAAAGAGGCAAAACAACTTGAAACAGATGGCTACAGTGTAGCTTGGATAGCAAGAATACTATATAGTGCAGTAGCTGATTCAGCTGAAGATTTAGTAAGTTACAGATCACACTTCTTTAAAACAGCTGGATTAGCCATTTTGCTAGCTAGCTAGGTAGCATACCTGCTATACAAACTACAGACTAACCAACTGTTTCAACTTGTTTTGCCTCTATCCTATAAACAACATGTTTACTGAGTGTAGCGTAATGTGACTTATAAACATCTCTGGTAGGAGCAAAAAACAAGAACTGTGTTGGGGGCCTGAGGCCTTCCACAATCAGTGCTCATTACATGTTTATCAAGTGAGGGCATGGTCTGCACGAGGGCTGAGCAGTAAGGCCAAAACTGTATTATGAAATACTTTTCCCTATCATTCAATATAAATAATTATTCATACTTGCTTTGCATTTTTTTATTAAAAAGATAAAAAGAATAAGATTGCTGCAGAGAATCCATGGCCTTTTCATGCCACAATGTCCTGAAAATGTCACAATCGTTTATGGAGACATTTTCCTCAAATTCACAGCTTTCTTATTCTCAATAGTGTCCGTAGTGAAATGCTGCCATGCTGGATTGTGGTGTTGGTTATGGAGCGCCCTTAGCCTGCAACCTAGTGTACCGAAGTAGCAGTTGTTCTAGCCTTTCTTGCTAATACTGGACTGAGGAACAAAGCAGTATCAGAATTTTATTCGAAAATACCTTGATTGTATATTACCACTATTACAAAGATTTTATTTGATAATTATTATTATCGATTTATAAGTCTATCTGCACTCTGGTGCATCAGTCTAGTCTGCGCTCATAAACCACCATTATTACTAGATAAACATTGCCAAATAAAATGATCTAGTCATGTACAGGAATACAGAATACAGGAATTCCTGTTCCTAACCACTGGTAGGCATGTGTTTCTTTGTTAATAAGGGCAGACTGGACTACAGGGTGCAGCAAGGCCTTCAACCAGCACTTAAAACTCTGCTCACTCTTTAGGAAAAGCAGAACAGGGGGTCAAGAGAGAGAAGACAAAGAGCGAAAGAGGTGACTCAGATGAGAGAGAGAAAATGAGGGAATCTTTTTTTTTGTTTTGCGCCCTACAGATGCATTCATCGACTTCCATTCCAAAGCCCTCACCATCCCAGCTGTGCGTGACCGGCCTCCAAAGAAAGCCATCGCCGCTGCCATAACTCAATCCGGCTGGGTAAACATTTCATAGTGTCCTGGGACCTGGCAGCAATCACCCTTGCTCGTCTCATCCTCAGACAAAACTGACTTCACGTGAGCCTAAGGTCACCATGCCCACTGCTAAACATCGGCTAGAAGGGTATAAAAGCCCCCCAGCAATGGGCTGTGGAGCAGTGGAGCTGCATTCTCTGGAGTGATAAAGCCCCATCCTATACCTTTGGGATTATCTGCTGTGGCGTTTGTGATCCAGAACTAATCATCCAACATCAGCACCTGACCTCATTAATGCTCTTGCAGCTGAATGGAGAATCCTCGCAGCAGTATCAACATTGTACAACAGTGTAATGCCTTTCCAAAAGAGCAGAGGCTCACAGAGGTCATGAGAAACTGTTCTAAAGAAACAAAGACAAAGCACAAGATTTTGTACACAGCGTACTGTATTCAAGTCCTTCCTCAGTTAAGTGCTCGTACGCAATGGTTCTCAAATTATGGAGTCTGGAGACTTTATATTAGAGTGACAGCAAAGCCACTGAGTGCCACATGA
>JAILXH010217795.1:0-14163 GCA_023558415.1 Piaractus mesopotamicus
GGGGGACTGTCTGGGGAGAGTGCTGAGGGGCCATGCTTCGGCCAGCCGGCCACGATTGTAGCAGCTCCCTCTTCTGCTTTGGCTGCTGGAATGGACGAATGGTGGGCTTTCACCTGATAGCATGTTAGCATGCATGCTGCTTTCATTCATTTACTTCTCATCCATTACCATCTCTTCAACATGACAGAAGAGATTCTGTGCTGTTTAGCTGTTAGTGCATGCTGGAACTGCTAATGTGTTTTTTCAGTGTACTTTATCTGATGTTATCTATGAGAGATGCACCAATATGGGAATTCTGGGCTGATCCTGGGAATCAAATCAATGAATTTTCATGTACATATCTGATGATGCTGCGTTGAGGCTATGTTGACACACCTGAGATTACACTTGCATTACAGAGAAATTAAACATTTATTTCTATAGTCACAAATGTGGTAAAACAAATAAAGTGCAGGCATTTCAACGTGGTAGCCTACTGTTGCCTAAACATTCTGCTCTTCTGGAATACAATAAGTGCAAATATAATTTTTTCATCTGTCAAATCCATGCCTCGGTCTACTGATGATGTATGATATATAATATTCTGGTTGCAGTATTATAAAGGCTCTGCAATAAACATATAGAGCTGATAGCATATGTGCATGGGTTCATTTTCACATAAGAACATTTACTTTTTCTTCTTGTATCTGCTTTCCATCAGTGGCAGCTCCTGCAGACTTAGAAGCTAACATCCATTGTTGTTTTCCAGTGGTCAGCTCAGCATGTTTGCCACACCACTTGTCTTCTTCCACTGTTGGTGATGCATCTCTTTTAAACTTGTTTAATTCACATGTTTGGTTGTACAGTTTTTCAGGAAAGCTGTTCTTGTTTGGATGTCAATGTGTTTTATCAGCAGTATAGTCAATATCTGTTTGCAATTTTATCAGTCTCATACTACATCTTTTGTATAAATGTTATATTTCATACATGTTGCATACCTACAGTACTGTGTGAAAGTCAGAGATCACCCTACACTTAGTTTCCAGTCAAAATGGCCATGCAGAACAAGTTATTAATTTTTATAGTGCCAGGAAAAGAAGCAGAAAACATGTATTTAACAAAAAGACTTTACAATGAAGGCTCAATGACTAGATATAATGAGATTTTTCAGAGTTTAGTGTGTCCACCCTTTAAGCGTCCATTCTTTTTGGGAAGATTGCTCAGTTCTTCAAAGAAATCTGATATATCTCCAAAATCCAGTTTTAAAAGTTGTATTTTCTGCTTTTTATGATGTAAGTAATTCCAAACACATTCAGTGATGTTGAGATCTGGGCTCAGAGAACACAAGCGGCTTCTGTGTTTTATTTGCAAATGTCTTCTGGTAAGTTTGTCTTCTCACAGTGGACGGAAGGACAGAAATGTAGGTTTTTTTTCAGGCCTGAAGCAATGTGGAGCTTGATTATCTTCTCTCTTTCAAAGATGATAGCTTTAAGTACTGTTTTTCTGATGGTGACGGTTTTGGTGGTCTGTTAGGTCAAGCTCAGTTATTACTGAGTCCCATTTTTCTGTATATTTTAATCCATTTTTAAACTTCAGTTTTGGGAACTCACGTTTTTTTCACTTATTGTCCTTTGACATTCTCCTTCCATATGCAGGTGGATTAGCTTGTATCTCGTTTCCTCAAAAATGTCTACTAAAAATAAATAACATATTTAATGGATGTTTTGACTGGACATTAAATAAATGAAGGAGGCATCAGTGGTGTATACTGTACTGAAACTACTATAAAATACATTTACCCCATTTCTGCACTCTTAGTATATGTGTGTATTTAAAAAAGATCTTGGTGAGATGAGGTAATGTTACCTGAGTAGGAAAAAGCAAGATGTTTTAATTAGCTGATAAGTCTGCTGTTTGCTTAGATTCTGTAGCAGCACTTTGTTTCCAGTGCTTTATTCCCACAGCAGTGTCAGTGCCCTCTCTAATCCCTCATTGCCCATTAGTTAAACCACTTTAGATAATGAAATCCTTCAAAAGCCTCCATGTTAGTGGTTACATAACAGTGAGGGACTGCACAGAGGAATCTCTGGTTTAGTGTCTTCAACAGAAAGTCGTTGGTTGCCTTTGTGTTGTTTATGATACTGTTTATGATGAGAATTTACTTAAAAATGCAGTCATATCCAGCTGGATGCATGCTTATATATGTAAAAATGAAGGTGTTGGCAACAGTTATTGCATTGTTAATGGCTCAAGAGTTTCATGGAATCTGTAGGTAGACATATGTATTCTGAGTAGTGGGCAGTGAAATATGATATGAGGCTTCAGTTAGGTTTTGTTCTGTTATATGCCTTCAGGTAAAGATGGTGCCATTATGTATGATGCTGTATTATACATGAGACATAAATTATCTCTTAAATGTCTCAAGCATGCTCCCAGATCTCTTCTAAATTGCAGTGTGTTCATGTCTGTGTCCTTCTCGACAGCCTCATGGGTTCTGTGGCTGTTGCAGTAACATGCATGATAAGTACAGCAAGGCACAATTTGTAACTTAATTACCATAATTTAGATCTAATTTAGGTCTTTTCACTGGGAACCATGTCTTTCTGTCAGCATAAGAAGCTAAGATGTCCAAGTAAAGAACATCTGCTTGCTTCTACATGTTAAGGAGCAATGCTGGGCCTTTTGCTAGCTATGACATGCCAACTGTATGCTCCTCCTGAAACAGACCCTGTAAATTTACCTTAGAAATTCTTGCTTTCTCTCAAGACTTCAGATATACTGTGTGTACTGTTAAATGCTTCTGCTTTGTTTTTTAACTGGTATGCCCATACTTCCTTGAGTTTATGATTCTATAGACTTATTTTGAGAGAGAATTGAAATGACCCCAAAGCATCTAAAACCTGATTGTGTGTCTTTGTAGGCTGAGTCAGGCTACGGTTCTGAGAGCAGTCTGAGACACCATGGCTCTATGCTGTCCCTCACCTCTGCAGCCAGTGGCCTCTCAACCACCTCCACATCATCCTTCAGGGTAAGGGAACTCTGCACAAAGACAGTATTACTTTCCTCTAGCTACACTACTTGCTGCAGAAGTGAGAATGTATATGGGATTTCTACCCAGAATTAGAATGGTGAGCCAAATAAAGTGGCCAGTTAATGTATAATATTTACTTCAACTCCCAGCATGGTTAGCTACAGTAGATTTCTGGATGTTCATTTTTATGTTCTTCCTTAACAAGAAGATTAACAAGATGTTGTCTCTGAGGCAATAAGCTGATATTTGAGTTTTATAATGCATAAAACATATAGTATAGTGGTCTTACACATACAAGACCAAGAACTCAAAGCAAATTATTCACTGCAGCAACCTTAATTTGATACTGTTATAATTTACTGAAAATTGGATATTACCGGTGACTTCACAGAAAGGCTACAGTCTGCGAGAGAAGCTGGCAGAGATGGAGACTTTCCGGGACATTCTGTGCAGACAAGTGGACACTCTGCAGAGGTACTTTGACAATTGTGCAAGTGGAGACCACAGAGACGAGTACCACAGGGACAAAGGTGAGATTTTAAAATATGTTATGGTGTTTTATAAAGTAATCCTAGACTAACCGGTCACATACATTGGACTTGGACTTTCAAAAAGATTCCAATAGATAGGGCAACATAAAAAGTAAAAGCAGATTGGAAAGTAACAAGTAGACAGAGGTGTGAATAAAACTAATTGTTGAGATTCACCAAGATTATTCAGGAAGTGACTCATGCTCTAATTAGTTTTTGGTCATTTTATTTGATAGGTGTCATCTGTTGGTCTTTACAGCTATGCTTTGCTCATGTGTCTACATTGACTAGGCTTATATATTTGCTATGTAATTGCTCAGTAGACTGATGAAATTGCATCATGGGCATTTCTCTTTGTGCCCAATAGTTAAGCCATGATATAGTAAATACTATATAACTACTATTGTGTTGACTCTTAAGTTTTGGTGCTATTTGTCATGCAGCAGTTGAGGATGATGAGGACGATTTTTCCAGCTCACGACCAGATGGAGACTACCTGCTCAATAACAACAGTAGCAAAGAGAAGCGTGAGTATGGTTATATATTATATGCATATTTTCCTTTTAACAGTGGAGGGGTACTTTCTGGACTGAAATACCCACCTTTGCCTGTCAAGGCCTCAGTTAACCAGCTTACCTTCATTTCTCTCTGACAGAACTTCTGGATACTAACCAAAAGATAGCTGTGTGTTTCAAAAGTTCTCTGGCTATACCAGTTGTCATGTTTTTCTCAAAAGTGAGAGAACAGTTCTAGCCCCTAAACCATGCAGTACATTGTCACCCATGTGGATTATGGGAGCTTTCTGATAGCTGGCCTAGACTCAAAGAAGAAACCCCATTTTACTGGAGTTTAAATGGTTATTATGAAAAATTAACACTGTTTCACACCCACTTGTTGATGGCTCTTTTAATTTAGAGGTTCATTTTAGGACTTTGTTTCCATTTCATACTGCTAACGGTGTTCCCTTTTTCTGTCTGTCCCGTAGTATTCCCAATGACCAGTCCCAGAGGACCCACTGGTATTGATTTCAAAGGTGAAGCTCTTACTTTTAAAGCCACTACTGCAGGGATCTTGTCCACGCTGTCCCACTGTATTGAGATCATGGTCAAACGGGAGGAGAGCTGGCAAAAGCGTCTAGATAAAGTACGTCCTTTAAATATGTTGTTTGTGACCATTCTGCGCCTTTTCCTGAAGCAGAGAGAATTGCTGTACATAAGACTTGAAAGGTTTTTATTATCCTGAGGCAGTATTGCAGACTGACACGTTTTGGAAGGAAACTTTTCTTTATGTGGTTCTAGATGATGATTGCAGTCGAGTGAATAATGTTGGTTTGTCCCAGTCCAGTGGTAAACAGTAATTGATATCTGAAGGTACTTTTTGAAGGTACTTTTGAGTGGTGCCTACACACCTGATGCTGCATTTACGCAAGCCCTTACATAACTGGTTGTTATATTTTAATGGAGTCTAATGAACGGAGATGAGACTGTTTTTGGTCTGTATAGCTTAAACCACATTCTTTGACAGCCTTCTCACCCCCAATGAGGCATTCAGCAGATCATTATCACTTTCTGAACCTCTTGGAGAGCTTAGGTGGGTGAATTTAAACACACTGAGTTACCCATGAGGTCATTTAAGAAAATGTTATGTTAAAAAAAGATAAAATTTCTTTAAGATGAGATAAATATTTAAACTCTTTGAAATACTAACATACACTGCTCTGCAAAGTCAGATAGCTTCCTTCATTTATTTAATTTAAATAGAAGATAGAAGAAAATAGAAGATATTCACCTCGCATAAGAAAGGGGAAAGTCAAAACAAATTAAGTAAAAAAACAAAACAAAACAGAGATTTCTAAAACTGGAAATTTAAGAAAAATGATTACAAGATTCAGCCAGCTTCTGAGACTGAACTTTGGAGGTCTAGAAAAATATCCCTGCAGATTTCTTTGAAAAACTGACAGAAGGTCTTAAGAAAAGAATGGAAGGATGGACACACTAAATAGTCCCGAACATTTGCTGTACTCTTACTTTTTATATATATATATATATATATATGTGTGTATATGTGTTAACAGAAATAAGAGCACATTGCATTGCAATACACATAGATAAGTTGCAGTCACAACTTTAATTGCTAGTAGCCACAAGGAGGAGCTGCGTTCTTGGTGCTAATTTATCCTCAAGTGCTTCTCAGACTGGTGTTACACTTCTCTAGCATCTAACTGCAACATTTTAGACTCGCCCCACCAGTTTTGCCTTGTACAGTCCAGCCCAGAAGCATAAGAAGGCAGGAAGTACTTGAATTCCATTCCATGCCGAGCATGGGCAAAGAAAAGGGGTGTGTGTCTGTATCTGTTCACTGAATCAGAGGAAATAGACCTGCAGCTTATAACCTGCAGCGTTCCAACATCTGGCTGTAGTTCACCAGCTTTTGCAGATGGTTGTTTGTCTGTGGAGTTAAGATGTTGACCAGTTCGTGCCGTGTCTCCACGATGAATCCATGGGCGCTCTGGCTGGCTGAATCTCTCCAGTCAGACACACAGAACTGGATTCCTCTGTGTACACGGAGCAACTTCTACGCTGTAGGTGATACCTGCTCTGCTTGCTTTGGGCTGGTAATGGCTTTACTTTGACGAGCAGTGGGCTCAACAACAGGTTTTATGTAGTGCTGGGTGATAATATGGTTTTCTGTCTGGTTAACGCTTACAATTAGATTGACATAATTTAAGAGAAAAAACAGAGCTGTATCAGGTTTGTAAAACATTCATCTAGGCATAAAATAGCTTTCACTTTAATGATAAATATTGTCTGATACCGTGATATTGAATTTTATGAAGGGCTAATTTTGAGTGCTCTATTATTCATTTCCACATTTGCAGCAAGTGATATTTACGTTGTTGGGTGCGCTGTAAGTGAATTGAAACTATTTGCACAAGGCTAAGGTAGCCTTTTCTATTCAGGCATGATGCTGTTTGTTCGGTGAGGTCATATGGCGTACTGTGGCACTCCTTATCCATGTGTCATTTAACAAAGGTGTTGTTAGTGTTTATTTTCTTTGTTTTCTTCTGAAGACAAATAAACGTGAAGGTTGCAGTCCTCCAGCTGGTCAAGCTGCTTCCGTACAAAGAACTCAGCTAATCCATTTTTAAAGCAACCAATTACCCTGAAACTATAAAAAGAAAGGGCACCAGTCTATTGTACCTTAAACATGAGGGAGATTCAGGTAGTCCTCTATACTCAACTTGCTCCCCTCATTCTGTCATTCTTTTGATTCTCAGTGGAACCTGTTTGGGGTCTTTGGGATACTGGCCCCACCCTTACCAGAATGTAGGACTGCTCTTCATTTACAATGGGGTTTAACCTGGTTTATTTACAGTGGTTCATTATCCTAAGCATGAGACTGGAAGTAGAACTGTTAAAGCAGAAAGGTGCTGTCTGAATGTATGTTGGAACCAAAGACGTACTTTCAATATACTTTCAATACTTTCTACTCTCAGCATCTGTATTTTCAAAGAAGAATTTCAGGCTATTTTTGTCTTGTTGTTGAGTCTAAAGTGACAAAACTAAGAAGCGCGTCTACTTTACTTGAAAGGAAATAGAGCGGAAAAGGAGAGCAGAAGAAGCCTATAAGTCAGCTTTAACAGAACTGAAGAAAAAGTCTCACTATGGAGGACCAGATTATGAAGTAAGTAATCAGTGTCTTACATTTCCAGCATATTTTTTCACCAGTGCATATATAAGATCAGTTGATAGCAGTTGAAATACTTTGTGAAATGTTCACGTAATATTTCACTTTCAGGAGGGACCCAATAGTCTCATCAATGAAGATGAATTCTTCGATGCTGTGGAAGCAGCCCTGGACAAACAGGACAAGATTGAGGAGCAGGTAGGCCTGTCACATGTGTAGGATAGGCTGTTCTGTACTGTTCAGAGCTCCAAAACCTAATTGCCTCCTGTGGCATGGTATTGGAACGCTTACGTCAACCGACATTAGGCTGTTGAACACGAGCTATGTGAATTGTGCAGAGCAAGTACAACTACAGACTTGTGCCTGACTGAACCTGCAGCAGGAGCTGCTTTACTGAGCCGTTAACAAATTGGATTTTTTTTTATTGTTTAGTGTTTCTGACTATACTGGAGAAAAAAAATTATTACTTCTGTAAGGATGCTAGCTAGAAGCTGCCGTTGTGATTTTTTTTTTTTTAACAGCTTAACTGCCAATACAGGATGACTGACTTTTTCTTAGGCTTTTTTGGTTCTAAACCAAATACGTGAAGTTTTAAAACTAAGGCCCAATCCCATTTCACCCCTTGCCCCCACCACTTAGCCCTTGGCCCTCTGTTTTGCGCATTCACGTCTAGGGGTAGGGTGTCCCAATTTTTGTTGAGATAGAGGGTTAGGGCGAAGTGTTAGGGCTACGTGGTTTTTCAGAGGCACGCTCCAAACAGAGTGTTATGAGAAAAAGAGAAAAACCGGCAAGATGGCTACGCAAGCAACCAAAGAAACCCACAGATGTAAGTATTTTCTCTGTTATAAACATATGTTAACCACTGTATTCTCTTAGTTTAATGTCGCTTCAATGTTTTATGGTTGTTTTCTTCGTAACAAGCATTAAAAAATCGCTAGCTAACTTTCCCATTGCATCTTAAATAGTCCAGCAGTACCGATGCCTGAAGCGCCAGAATGTAATTGCTGCGCCGTTTTAGGTGGAATGGGAAAAAATCGAACAAGAAGCTGGCGGATATCTGATTTCCACTTCGTATCACCAAAAATTAACGGTGGGCGATAATAAATAATTGTCTTATACCCCCTCTTTAAAATTGGATAGACTTGGAAAAAGATTTGCTCACCATCGACCATTTATGTGAAGGGCAGATTGTTACTGAAGTGGCGATACTTTCATGTTTCTTTTTAAGAGTCAATCATCACATAAAAAATGTATATATAAACAAGGACACACTTCACGTATGAGATGAGCTGCGTGTTTTTTAAACATTTTTGTGGTTCAGTGCTGCACACTCAATAAAAACTTACATTACAAAATTGCAAGATAACAGAAAACTGTTTTTAATTCCAAACCATATTTGTATTATTTAAATACCCAATTAAGTAAAAAGAATGCTGAGATGAGTTTCAATATCCGTATACATTAGAATACCAGCCCCCAAGCTGCCTAGATTTATTTCAGACGTGTGTAACTCACTGAACTTAGTGTTGTCAGCTCTGAAAAGATGATTGTCACAAATAAATATGCAGGATATGAGCTACATTTCCTTATACCTTCTCCCTCTGCTTCTTGTATGCACACAGACAGCAATATGAGATTGAATGCACTATAAAGGCAGATCGTGTGGAGTTATTTCACTCCACTAAACAGTCAGTTTGTGTGTTCAGTTTGTTTAATACTAATTCAGAGGCTTTCGAGTATAATTTTTAGAAGCCCTCTTTCACTGGTTTTCACTGTGCCAATATGAAGTGTTCCCTTTTTATACACACATGGCTAGAATCTTGTAAAGCTGGGATATTAGCTAGGGTTGCACTGTCACATTAGAATCATATCGGTAATATTTGCTTAAAAGCATTGGCAATGGGCAGCTGTTCAGGCTAAAATACCTTCATTTTTATGCATTTTATTGCAGTTCTAACTTGAGAAATAAATGTTACATTTCTATGTAATGATAATCCAAGAGGATGCAATCTCAGTTTCTTCATGTTATAAATGTTAAAGTATCTTCAATGGCAGATACACAAAAAATATTGGATTTTGGCATCCCTCCAAAACTTCCATATCAGTGCATCCCTAAAATTAGCCAGATTGACCTCTGTATTCCTTGCTGTCGGATTGAAAAGAAAATGGTGATGTTGCCCATCAGTTGCTTGTTTTGTCAAAGACTGCTCAGAGAAATATATGATCAGAAAACATTCATAACTTTCATCTTTTTTGCTGCCTGTGTTCTAGCATTTTGTAGCAGGTACAGTAATGCAATAATTAATTTGTCTCAGCGGTGTGTTCTTTAGTTGCTCACTTTCCAACAAAGTCTCTCTTTGCTTATTATCTCAGTCAGAGAAGTGCAGGACCCCTCGACCAAATACACTCAGCCCAGATGCCTACTGCTCCATCAGTGCTCAGAGATACTTCACTAAGGTACCAGACCAAGAGCACAAACACGCGCACACGCAGGCCGGACACAGTCATGAAATTGTAGCTGACTACTCATTGCCATAACAATTTAATTGTACTTTTTATTCATTGTATGCAACTATTACAAATTGTTAACATGGGCAAATTGCTTTCCAGCAGTGGCTAATATGCTCAAGTAAACAAACATTACTCACCTGCCTGCTAAAGGTGTTATTAACAAACATCATATAAACAAACGCTACTCATCACCACACTCTAAAGGTGTTGTTAATAAACATCATATAAACAAACATTACTAACCTGCCCTCTAAAGGTGATATGAACAAACATCAAATAAACAACATTGCTCAGCGCAGTGTGTGCTATTTTTCTATTTCTGATTAGATTTATGGTGGCAGTTCTGTCTTTAGTTTATGGCTAGTGCTGGTTTTGTCTCTTTACTTTTATTTCCTCTCTCTCACTGTCTCTCTGTCTGTCTTTCTTTCTGTCTCTCTCTGCCCTCTCTCTGATTCAGCCTCATAGCCATGCTTCCTCCCTGTCCTCTCTCGACCTAGTCAGTGCCTCCGATGATGTGCACAGATTCAGCGCTCAGGTATAGTGGCTTGTCTCTGTTCTAGCGTGGGATGAACTGTGTTTTATTACCCTTAACCAGTGCTTTCCGCTCCTTTTTATAGTAACATCTCTTGAGGTTATAGTTGAGAGAGGTCTGCATTGATTCAGTGTTATTGATTGAGAGTGCTGTGTCTCCTCCTCAGAAGCCTTTTTCCTTTAGTTGGTATTCTGGAATATTCACATGAAGAAAAAACTTAAGCATAAAGTTGTAAATGATGAGTCAGAAATCTCTAGAGGAGCCCTTGGACAAGTTCTTCTCTTATGTGGCTTTGATGGCGATACACAGAGGAATTGTTCCTCTGAGTGCTCTGACATCTCTTAAAATGCAGGCCATAGCAAAGCTGATGAGTCCGAGAGACTTGAGGAATAGAAAATATGAGTGCAGCAAACAGTAGTGCTTTCATCTGAAGAAGCTGTATAAACACCCATGCTTAATATGCACTGAAACTTTAATCATTACTTTAACCTCAGCCACTCAGTTGCATATAACTGTTTTTCGTAGTTGTTTAAGGAGTGCTCGAGTGTTTTTCAGACCTCATTCTGCTGCATTTCTAACATGCAGACAGTTATTACAGACAGTGATTTCAATGAGTTTTACTGTACTTAGTAATAGGGGTGCACGACTGAAATAGGCAAAGATCAGAATTGAGCGATTTTGGTTCTAAACAAGCAAATGGGCCGTTTATTATTTTTATTTTGGCTGATCTGTGGCCAATGTGAGCCAGATAAATGCACTGGCAGTGTATTTGATTGCTGCTGCTCAACCTGTAATAGCATAATTATGCGTAACTCGTGCGAAGTAGCCCTTTGCCCCTGACCTTTGATACAGCACTTTATTTGATCCATGGTTTTTAAATAGAATTGTGTGCAACATTGGCTAATGGAAAGTCCTGGATATGTGCTAGCTTGTTGACATTTTGACAATACACAATACAATTTATTGATTGTTTATTAAAATAGCACATACTCTATAGAAAACACACTTCTGCACATTGTAATGCACAGTTACTGTTTATTTTCTAAAGACAGTGAAAAACATAAATCATAAAATGTGGCCTGTTCAGTAGTTATGGCATTTTATATTTAATGTTTTATTTTTTCCAGTATGTTAAACTCAGCAAATACAATTGCACTGAAATTAGCAGAAAAAAACTATCTTTAAGTGTGTTCTCTGTAGAGGATTTGTTTGCGTATTGCTAATGTGGCTGATATTTTATTATATACCCAAAGATCACACTGATCAGATAAATGTGCTGACACATATTACATGAAAAGCTACTGGAGTCTTCCTTCAAGCTTTGAGGATTTTTCATTTTCCACTCTCAGCATTTACGTCTTTGCGTCTGGGTGTTTGTGATATTCTAAGCCTGCTTTGTGTGCAGAGCAGTGTGGGTGTGGGAGACTGACTTGCGTGTCTGTTTGATTTTGCCCAGGTGGAGGAGATGGTGCACAGCCACATGACCTATTCCTTACAAGACGTGGGTGGAGATGCTAACTGGCAGCTTATCACCGAGGAGGGAGAGATGAAGGTGGGTCATTGCAGATATACAGTCAGTTTGAAGCAGTTTTCACTGAGTATTCCTAACTTAACTCTGAATCCCAACACACTAACAGAGAAGCTTGAACAGGATGCTGTAATTTTTATGATTTTAGAGGATGTTTGATAAGCTCAGGCTTGACCTGCTTGAAATAAATCACACTTAACCTGCAGCTTTATTTTAAGAGTCCATGTGTTTGATTTGTATTTGATCTCACAGACCATGGGATATACGCCCCATTGTGTCATTATGACATTCTTGTGACCTGTTTAAGTGCAAACGCTAATGACTAATCTGTGTGCGTTATTATGTCATTGACATTATTGTAACAGTGCAAATGTAAACATCCGTTACTAATCTGTGTGCTTGTGCTTAATGTGATTAATTCTTTACAGTGCCACCAGATGACACAGGCATTCATGATTTAAATTTGAGCTTAGTCCTTGGTGACAAATCTTTCCGAATTTGTTCAGAATTTATTTTTCTCCCACAGTAATTCGGATTCGTCACAAGGGGGTGCTGTTAGCACTTCAATAGCATATTTGTGCATCATTGAAAGAGACAAAGCCCACATGTGAACCTACACCAGCAAGATTTTGCGTATGTTCACTGTTACATATTTCAAAATGGGAAGAGAAATAGTGTATTGCCTAAAGGTAAAGCTCAGCATTTCTTAATATTTTAGTGCTAACTTTATCAGTTAGTCCTAAAAAGCGATATAGCCTAAAGAGCACAGCTGGAGCTGCCTCAGCTGCAAAAATGTCTTTGGGTTAGTGGCTTTGGGCTTTTTACATATAACATTACAGCCTTTACTGGAACCCATTTTGTACATTGCATGGCCCTTTTTCTTTAGACATTTGAACTAGTTACAGATAGAGTTTAACCTACCTAATGTACTGTAACTACCATAAACACTGCAATTAGTCTGCATTATACTTGTTTGAATGTCTTCATAAATTTTAATATGGTTTGATGTCAGTTTTAAAACATGTATGTATGTGTAATAAAATGCTTCTCTCCTTTTTATCTGCCATGCATGTTTGTTCAGTTGTTGAGTATGTCTGTTCATGCAGTGTTGGACAACTCTTCATCTGTGTTTTTCAGGTGTACAGGAGAGAGGTGGAGGAGAATGGTGTTGTCCTGGACCCTCTCAAAGCCACTCATGCTGTTAAGGGGGTCACAGGTCACGAGGTCTGTGATTACTTTTGGGATACAGCCTATCGTAATGACTGGGAAAGTGAGTATCCCGCATTTAATCTGTGCAGCGCCAAAATGCTAACAATGAACATTATTAACTTTAATTTACATTTTGTTTTCTTTGTTTCCCCAGCAACTGTTGAGCACTTTAACGTGGTAGAGACATTATCAGACAAGGCAGTAATTATTTACCAGACTCTTAAGGTACAGTTAAAACCAGAATTTCTTAAGAAAGTGCATCTGATGTACAACAAGCCTATATGTACATTTTACTCTGATTTTATTCTGAAGGAGTCTTGCTCTTGTTCTGTTCTGTTGTAGAGGGTGTGGCCAGCGTCACAAAGGGACATCCTTTATCTGTCAGTCATCCGCAAAATCCTCTCCACCAATGAGAATGAGCCAGATACATGGCTAGTCTGCAACTTTTCTGTAGACCATGACAGTTACCCAGTAAGTGACCATTTTCGGTGCTTCTGTGTTTTTAATATGTACCTCATTACCTCTTTCCAAACAGTTGAATTCTGAAATGATTTTGCTGTGTATTCATTTTTCACATTTTTATCAGCCCACAAGCAGATGTATCCGTGCAAAAATCAATGTGGCCATGATCTGTCAGACACTAGTCAGCCCACCAGAGGGCAATAAGGAAATCAGCAGAGACAATATCCTCTGTAAAATAACATATGTAGCCAATGGTGAGTGTTGTAGTTGCTATACATAGTTCTTAAATGTGAAATTATTAATATTCTGTATTACTGTATAAACACACATTTTACTCAATTCCCAGTGAATCCAGGTGGATGGGCCCCAGCATCAGTCTTAAGGGCAGTGGCCAGGCGAGAGTATCCTAAGTTCTTGAAGCGTTTCACATCATATGTTCAAGAGAAGACAAGTGACAGTGCAATCCTTTTTTAAAACAGGTAATTAATCAGTTCAGTTAGTTTTTATGTCCCTTTCTTGCAGACAGTTGTAATTTCAACTTTCTCATAACTTTAATCGCTTGAAACTTGCAATAACCTAAATTTCACTCGGTTTGCATAAAGGCTTCTGCAACTGACTTGAATTATTTGAGATACAGCCGCAACAGTTGCAACTGTCGCAGCTTTGTGAAACAAGCTTAAGGAAACAGCCAATC
>JAILXH010217795.1:31820-44360 GCA_023558415.1 Piaractus mesopotamicus
GGCTCCTATTAACAACTGTATTTCTAGAAGCAGATTTAGTTGATTTCTGCCATTCCAAACAGACACGCATTTATATCAAATACCATAACATGCCTGCCACTCTGCCTGTTAAACTTTGGTGGTGCTTCTCAGCATTTCGACTAAGGATGTTTCTGAGATCTCCAACTATTAAAATACATTTAAAAAGCACACGAGGATGTGTTTTACCCCTTTTTTAATATTTGGTTCTAGAGAAATGCAGCATTTTACTCTTCCTTTAAAATTTGTATCAAAACCTTAATGATGAGGGATTATTCAGATAATAAATTATTACTGAGTAGAGTTTAATAAAGTTAAATAAAGTGCTACATTTATTGATTGAATAAATTCGTAAATTTATGGATGTCACAGCTACATGATTTGTTGTCAGTTTCTGCGCATCAGCTCTGCGCATCTCACGGAGCCGTTTCGCGGGCAAAAACGGTCGCGGGTTAGCTGAGGTAAACTGGTGCTATAAACGTGAGAGGCTATAAACGTTGTTAACGCTAACTACTTAATAAAACATACCTAACTCATTAGATAAATTCGAGACTAGTGAGTATGGAGTCGGGTACTGCTGTAGACCAAGAGGAGGCGATTTTAACTGACCCAGAGAGTGAAGAAGTAGACGAAAATTTTTACATGAAGAGGTAACCTTAGGCTGTAGCTGGCTAGCTTCAGCATTTACCACAGCTAGGTGGCGTTAGGTAACTACAGAGTGCCGCTTTTTGTTTTGGTAATAGCTGCCTAGCACCATTACTAATTTAATAGTGTATTAATAGTGTAGAATGCATGTATTACTAGTATAAATCAGTAATGCTGCTAGTTAGCTAATTACAGTGTGCTGGATTTTGTTTTGGTAACGTTAGCTAGTAGCTAGCTAGCAGCATTACTGAGTTATACTAGTAATACACGCATTACTACACTATTAATAGTGCATTAGCTAATAGTGTAGTAGCTAGCTAATACACGCATTACTGCACCATTAAGTTAATGTACTGTTAAACTGAAGTAAATAGCTTCAATTGCTATGTGGAAAGTTTCCTGGATATGGATTGGATCTAGTGTTAGACTAAATTGCAGAGTCAAAGTTAACATTAAATCGACATTGAGACTTTTTTTGGCTAGGCTTTTTCTGGGCTGTTTTAGGCTAGTTTATTCTAGGTCTAGGAAACTGGCTCCTAATTACTAGCTATATATCATGTAACTAATCTTATCATAATAATCTAAACAGATTGTTGATGGTGGGCACCGCAGGACCTCTTTCAGCCTCTCCTCACAGTAACCCATTAACTTCTTATGACAATGGTAAGCACAGTCATGCTAGCTAACGTTGTGTGGATATGTATAGTGTTTTGTACACTCTGTGTCCAAAGGTTCGTAGACGCCTGCTCATTTAGCATTTCCTCTGAAACCAAGGGCATTAATTGGAAGTTTGTTTCCCCTTTGCTGCAGTAATAGCCTTTACTCTTCTATGGAGGCTTTACAGTAGATGTTGGAACATTGCTGTGAGAATTTGACTGCATTCAGCCATAAAAGCATTAGCGAGGTTGGGCACTTTAATAAATTGTGTGTTTATAAGTATATGAGCAACTGTGCCAGCAATGGGTGCACCTTAAAGTAGCTGAATTCACTAATTAGAAGAGGTGTTGGATACTTTTGGACATATTGTGTGTGTATATGATCAGCTTTAGACTCAGACTTTTGACAGTGCTAAGTGACCTTGATCTACTAAGGATGATAATAGGTCAGCACTGTGCCCTTGACTTGAATTTGCCCCTTTTCCTAGTTGCATCAGCCATGCAGGCTGGTTACATAACTGGACTTGGTGTATATAGATTTTACTGTTCTTATTCCAATAATTGTTTGGCAGGAATTTCTCCGCAGATTGACATTTTGCCTCGCAGGGTGCCAAAGAGACCTCTTGAAAACGAACAGGTAAATTATTGTAGAAACAGTGACAATAAACAGGTCAGGCACTAGCCTATGTAATTGTGATGGGCAGTTAATCATACTCAGACCATATTGTTTTGGCAATTTTAAATGGTAATACTGATGTTGAGCTCAGACTGATTAACTCGACAATTCTATATCTCTACAAAATATTATTCCCTTAATAAAGGAATTCTTGTGTTATTACTGTCACACAGATTGATGACAACTCACTGATTCATTATGTGAGGTTTGTATTCTTGATTAAATAACATTTACATTTGCAAATCATAGTATCCCGTGTAGGGAATACTGTGCATTCAACACTGACATGTTTTGATTGTACTTTATAAGGAGGGACGCTGTTACCAGTGGTGATGATAATTCAGTGAAAGTGGAACACATGACAGGTACTTTGAGTATATATAAAAGAAAGCTTGTGTTGACAGCCTACAATGAAGTTACGCCAGGCATCAGTTAAATAGTGTCTGACTAATGAAATTAAATCTTGACTGTGCGTGTGATTTGTACAGTGACTTCAATGTTCAAAATATCACATTTTAATATGATAATGATTATGAGATAAATTATAATATATCTCACATAATTAACTCAGAAGAAGCAATTATTTTTAAACATGTTAAAGTAGACAGTACACGAATTAATGTATCTGAGTTGTGCTTTTGTGCACTTTGTTGAAACTGCTGCCACCTATTGGCTGTTGATTGGCACAACCGTAACTGGTTACGTTCTTATTTGTTATTTCTGTTTCTTCTTCTTCTGTGTATTATTTACAGAGGCAGTGGGAACAGTGAAAATTGCTTCAGTGAGCCAAAGAAGCTGTACCAAGGCTGCAAATCTTAAGAATGAAATTTCTGTGTCCAGAAAGGACTGTCAGCTTCAACCTGCCCCTGTACCAGTGTCTGCTCAAACTCCCAATTCTCTGTTCTCCCATGATCTGTCACAGAGTGTGCGCAATGGACAGAATATGGGACCTCTTCGACGGTCATTGCGAACACTCAACAAGGCTTACACTCAAAAAAGTGTAGAAAAACAAGAGAAGGGAAAGTCAGAAGTCATAAAACATAAACATAGTAAGAGCAGGTTGGTTTCAGAGATGTATGGTAACTAGCATGCCCTTGATAAATGACTAGTATTTGTGCATTACAAGTATTTTTGATGAATTACCAGAGCCTGTGAATTCAACAGTCAATCAACATTTGCCAAATTCACGTAATATCATTCATTTTGCTTAGGCCAAAATGCAGGGATACATCATCTAAAAAAAGTACGCCTAAGAAGAGTGCGGTATTATCACATCAATCCAGAGGGGGTCAGCAGAGACTAGGAGAAGAAGTGTACAGCAGCCCAGGCAAGTGCACAACTGCATGATAACATTAAAAGATAAGAGAAATTTTAGTCATCTTAATTGAAGAAAAGAAAGATGATAAACTTATTCATGTCCAAAAGCTAAATTTAGCATGTATAGAAAAACGCCATACAGTGTGTTCTGAGTGGTGTAAAGTCATGAAATTCTGTGTAGTATACTTCACATCTAGCATTGTCCATTTGTTTATACTTTTTTTTATTCTGGTTTATTTACTATTATTATTAACAATCACATTGGAATTGACTGTTGTTTTATTAAATGTCAGTAGTCCCATATGTTCAAAATACTGAATTTAATATGATAAATAAAGTCATAAAATTCACTTTTTAGCCATATGGTTCGATTGATTTCATTTTTTGTATTCAGATTTGCACTCAGGCAAGCTCAGAAAATATAGACCAAAGGAAATTAATAGGATGAATGTAGGAGTATAACATATTCATTCTTTTAGGCTTTCGCGGTATAGCCATTAAAAGCCCAAAGACAGGGAAAGTTGTGAGTGTGAACAGCATCCATAGACGAAACTGCTTTGGAGAAACACTGCTGCACACTGCTGTGATGAAGGGAGATGTTCACTCTGTGGAAGACATGATTAAAGTTGGTGCCTGTGTCAACATGACAGATAATGCAGGTACAATATGGTGGAGGATACCATATGCTTTATATCGTAAACGCTTGGAGCATTCTGCAGTTCTGCTGATCTTAGTTCAGATTACTCAATGTTTAAAGCAAGAACATCTTCACTGCTTGACAGATCACACGTTTCTGAACAACTGCTCCATCAGATGTTCCCCAGGGTTATAAAAGTTGAATGTGATATACTGATACTTTTTTCAGGGTGGACGCCTCTTCATGAAGCAGTGTTGCACGAGCAATATACCATTGTAGAGACTCTGCTTAAAGCTGGAGCTCAAGTCAACCCTGCAGGATACAATGGAGTCACACCTTTGCACGATGCAGTACATCTTGGTGACCTCAAGGTGTGTGCTTTCTGTGTCTTATGAGCTTGTTGTACCATTATTCCAGTCTTTTTTTCTCAATTTTATATATTTCAATTGCGTTGCAATTCTAGACTATAGATCTGCTCTTGAAACATGGTGCTGATCCCCTTTTGAAGAATGAGAAGGGAGAAGCTGCTGTAGACATGAATAAAGACATGAGTATACAGGAACTACTGGAAAAATATTTACCAACTGTCAAAAGACAATGCTTATCAGGTATAAACACATTCATGCAAAACTACTTTTTTGTGAAAATATTAAATTTACACAATATTAAATTTACATTTATCTAAAATATTGTTTTCATATTGTCATCATGTTGTCCTGGTGTGATGAGTTTGTGAAGATTTTTGTTTTATTGTTCTAACAGCTCAAAGTGTATCATGTTCCACTTGTGCAGTAAGTGGAAACAAGGAGCCTTGTGAAGTAAGTTACAATAATTTTTCAAATGTCTCATCGTTACTTGATAAATTACTAACAGTCTTAAGCTGTAGAATCTTTGACAATCTCAAAAAGGTACATAACTTTCTGATTAAGTCAAAATGCTGACTGGTTGAGAGTATCTTAAGTGATAATTTACACTAAATTGCACTTTTTCCTACTTTCAGAAATATGATTGTTCTTTTTTCATATCTTTTCTATGACCCCCAGAGGGCAACAAAATCTGCTAATAAAGATGAAGCACAAAACAATCAAGAGAGCCATGAAATTGAAGCTTCTGTTCGTCCTGATGCAGATAGTGCAGAAGAAACACATGACTCTTCCACAGAAACAAGGGCCTCTCCTAAAGGTACATCAGTTTCTTGGGGGTTGGAGAACAAGATATAGCATATGTAATATTTATTATATGCACATTAAACATGCACAAGCAGGGGGATGCTGTAATGGCCCTATACCCTTAAGACAGCGCCATTTTTGATGACCATAAACTGATAAAATGATTAAAGCATAAGTGATTTGAATTTGTAGTAGAAATGAAGTTGGAAACAGTAACTACTGAGAAGGGAAATATTTGATAAGAGAGCATTGCCATATTATTTTAATGAAAGTCATTAGGCAATTAAATGAAGTACAGATGTTTCCTGGCAAACGTCTCTGTTTTTCCTAATGGTATTTTATGAGTTTTATTGATGATAGTGCAAGGCTTTCTCCCAATGAGAATTATACAGGCTTGTTCTCAACACAGGCTTGTTGATCAATGGAACTGGCTGTGCCCAGTTATTTACTAGCATTATTACTCGAACGGTAATTCCATCCCAGGTTCAGTTTGCTGAATCTAAGCTGTTATCTCCTCATTTCTTAGTGAAGTCTTCACTTCAAGCTATGGCTCCACTAAGAGACCAAGCAAAGGACTCTAGTATGTGTGGCTCCTTACTGGTTCAAGATCAGGAGATTGTGGGATCAGATACCGCATCCTCCAAAGCCAGTGATGTTGAGAGTGATATCACTGTGGATTACATAGAGGCTCATTCGTCATCACCTGGGCACTGGTTTTTGAGCGCCACTCAGGATTTCTCTGGATCCATAAGTTAGTATGATACTGTTGACTGTCAAACCTCAGACTGAGGCTGTACATCATTAAATAATGAATGTACAAATGTCTATGTAAATAATGTTTTGGAGATTCTTCTTCATATTGATGTTGGCATGACAGCTAATATCCCTGTTGATGTTTCATTGCTGTAGCTACGTCTTCAAGATGTATATAAGTTTCCTAAGAGTTCAATGTGTCAGATGTTGGGGTATTTCTTTTTACTTTTTGTTAACTGGTTTGCTTCAGTTCCCTTTATGAAAACAATTTGTTGTGTGAACTTGGCCTTTTCATTTCCTTATATTAAATAAAAACTATATTTAATCTTGGCTTGGTCTCTTTTGATTGGAAAAGTGATATGAGCCCTAATTTGACTTGAGTATCTAGTAACCAAAAAGCTATTTTTTTCTTTTTCCTTTTGCCTCTTTTTGAACATGTTCATGAATTTTTTAGGGTTAGTTGGTGAAACAGTGAGAGAAGATGCCAACACCATAGATGAGGATCTTCATTTAAGTCAGGTGAGCGATGCTTTCTCCATTATCAGTATCAGCGGGGCTTGCTCATCAAATATTAACACTAAGAACAGTTTGTTTTCCAAATGTTTTATTTTTTAAACTATACATTTAGTGTGACATCTGCACATTTATTTCAGACCTTGGTTTCATCTACTATTGAAAGTAATCCACATCAGTACAAAGGCTCATGGAGGGCTAGCTCTAAAAATAAAACAAAGAGGGTCCTGGATGGTTCCAGAGATAATCATAAAACTGTGGCAAGAAAAAAGATCAGACGGATCACAGTGTCAAGCAAGACGAGCGCATTTTTAGATTATTTACTCAACTTTGACTTTAACAGTGTCTCTGTGACGAACAATGGAAGTGGCAGCATAACCAAAAGAGGATCAGATGGTTCTGCCTCTCATCTGAACAGAAATGTGTATGATCACCATCCGGATCCTGCTGTTTGCCAAAAGGAGGCCTTTTGTAAAGATACACGCACCTCACATGCTCAAAGTCACTCAAATGAGGAATGCAGCATTTCTCTTCTTGCTCCCTGTATAAATGAAATCATTGAGTCAGAAGGGCAGTCTGTGGTGGATAACGGGAGATTGCCTTTAAGAAATGTGACACACTCACCAGTATCTAGGGAGAGATCTCTTGAATCAACTGACACTGGATCACCATCTTTGCTTATAGGTGTAATCCACGACCAAGGACTCACCTGTAGCCCAGAGCCTCAGGTGGGAGAAAAAGTGTTAGGGCAATTAAATATAACAGGTGAGACATTAAAAGTCACTCATTCAAGTAGTCAAATGTCAAGCAAATCAGTCACAGCTCAGTCTTGTTTTGATGAAGGCCAACAGAAACAAAAATCCATGCTACTGCTTAACTTCCCCAATGAGCCTATCACAATGGATAATACCTCTGAATGGTCTCAGACCAATATAGACACTCTGAACAATCTGACAAGCACAGAGGCAGTTGAAAGCTCTGAAGAGACAGTCATTTCCACTGTATCATCCTTTGTGAAATGTCCTCCTTGGAGTGACAAACTAGACACACCAACCAAACAAGCCGGGCAAAGAGAAAACAATGGAGAGACACAACTCAGCTGCAGTCAGGCTTATGTCATCTCTAGTGAAACACATGGCCTGGTAAACAATGAGGGGCAGGCTGGTGGCAGTTTAGAGTTAAGGTTAGTTGAGACTGCTTCATCTGGTTTCTCAGTGTTTCAAGCCAGTTCTACATGTAAAAAGAAAAAATCCTTAGTTAGCCCTTCAAGCAGTAACAGTATTGATAAAATCAGTACTAATGATAACAGATACACCCCAGATCCTAGTGTTTCTGGACACTTACCAGGGTTGACCTGTGCTGAAGGTAATAATGCAGATGTAGAAGAGGACACCAAATGTTCTACTGATTCAGACTGCACTGTCATTGAAGATCTGCAACACCTAAAGACCTCTGACAAAGGTGGAGAAGGTGTGATCATTCAGACAAACTTAAATGCCGTTCCACAGGCCAGCATTTGTTATAAAGAAAACTACAGTGAGCAGCATGGCTTGCATAAATCTCCTGTAGAGCAAAGCATTGAAGAACAAATAGAGAACACAGTTGACCTGCTAGACACAGGGAACTCTGTCAGTATGCTGAGACCCTTGGCACAGACGTCACTATGTTTACTTCCAGCGCTAGATAACAATCAAGGTGCACAAAGTGTAGAAGATGATCTTCAGATAGCTGTGAAAAATGAAGAGGTGTCATACAGTGACAAACTAAGTCAGCACAGAAAGAAAACAAGGAAAAAACTACAGAAGCTCAGCACATTACCCAACAGTGTTGATGCAGGTGACTTCATAATATAAACATTATTTGTCTTAGATTGATTTTTGTATGGTGAAACTGTGTTATATTTCACATATCAAATTACAAATTATTTTTAAGTGAAGTGAAAATCTCCTGCAGTATTTTTGTCATATTTGACATTTTTACTCTTCCTGTATAGCCACAAAACCAACTTTAAAGATTACCAACAGAATTCTCCACCATAGAAATAGTGTGGGAGAGACATATCTACATCGGGCCTGCAAGAAAGGAGACCTGCCACTGGTCAAAAGGCTCATCAAAGCTGGAATCAACATCAATACTTCAGACAATGCAGGTTAGTTAAAAATTCAATATCTCACCCATAATGCAAAACTCTCTTTATATACTTATGCCCCATTGTGGCCCATTATTGAGTCATTAGTCATGATGTCTCTTCTTATAATGATAAATTAAGTCTTGTGCTCAGGATGGACAGCTCTACATGAGGCCATCACTGCAGGTTATGTGGATGTGGTGGAGCAGCTCTTGCAGGCAGGGGCAGATGTCAACAAGGTGGGGCTGACAGGAGTTACTCCACTTCATGATGCTGTTTCTTGTGGCAAGTATGAGGTAAACAACAGTGTTATTTAAAAAATAAATATTTTTAAAATAAAAATTTAAAAACACATTTTTGTGTTTTTATGACACCCCTGCAAATTTGACTTAAAAATGATTTTTTAATTGTTTACTACAAATGTTACAACAAAATTGTTTAATATTTATGACAGTAGTGCTTTTTCATATGTTACAAATGCTTTCAGCTCTAAGTTGGCCTTAGCACCCATCCAGACACATTTGCACCCTGTAACTCAGTCTCATTTTTGACCACACTTTAAAATGGCTGCCTTTACAAGCCACAGATCCCTTGTCTTTACATGTGCAGGTCGTGAAGCTTCTTCTTCAATACGGCTCAAACGCTCATGATAAGGATGCATTCGGAAAGAGTGCAATAGACCTTGCAGAACACGAGAGCATCAAAGAGCTGCTCTTGACATTTAAAGGACCTCTTGTGGTACCTGGAGAGCTGACTGAATCTTACAAGCAAGGGTCTGAAACTTTGACCCATGAACAAATACTACAAGGTAATATTGTTGCCTTGGAGACATAAGCCACAGAAGGGGACAGGAGAAAAGATATTTTAAGTGCAGACTACCAGACTATCTATCAATCTGTTTTTATGAATTTTTTACATCTTCTACATTCCTTTTTCAGACAATCAACTTTGCAAGCCACCTCCTTCTGCCTCCTGCTGTGAAGGTGACATAGAAACACATGTGAAGCATAATCCAAAAAGCAGTGCTGTTTGTAAAGAGGCATCTATCCAAGTAAGTAACGCTGCCCTTTGTAGTTTACTATGTAACATTTATTGACATTATCAGTTAACAAAATGCATATGCTCATGATGATAATGATGAGTTTTTAATGATTTTTCATTAATTGATTAATGAAGTCAACACTTCAAGAAGTGGAACGGAAGCAGATAGAGATGTCAGTCTGGAATTTGAGAGAGCCTGAAGATAGGGGTATTTTTTGTTTTAATAAAAATATTCATGGTAAATTTGTTAGGACACGGCTGAGTAGCCTTTTTGTTGATGATTGTCAAAGTATATATGTAGTCTTTACCACATTCATTTGAATGCCTTTATCTATGTGATAAGCTTAAAAATATCTAGCATATATATTCAAATGTAATGTAAATCAAAGCATATCTCTTAATCTCTAGAATCTGGACTCTTTATCCTTATTGTTGCATGTAGACAGATTTGCTGATGCCTTACTAGAAATGCAGTCAGTGTTGAATGGGGTGTTCTTCAAACAACAAGCAGAGACGTTTCACCTTGGTAATAATTTCAGGTGAATGCTGACTTCTTTCTTTATATAAACACATGCAACAAAAGTAACGACAAAGATACACTTATATATTTGCATATATTTGCATCTTCACTTTACACTTCTTAAGTATGTTGTTAACTTGAGAAATGGTTTGTCAAAGTGTCTGATTTCAATTGCAGGATAACACCTGACTTTAACCATGAGGGCAAGCTAAATGAGAATCTGTTGGACCTTACCTCTCTTCAGAAACATTTACTTATGATCCTACAGAAGCAGGATGAACTGAAGCATAAATTGAAGATGTTCACAGACCAGCACTGTTCTAGCACTATTTCCTCAACAGAGCTGAATGCTACTCTGTACAGTCAAACTTGGACTGACTGTAATGAGGGAGACTATATTGTGTGTGAACATGATTACTCCATTAAAATTCCCTTAGACCTGCAATCAAAGAGTGTTATCTCAAACATGGCGTGTCCTAGTTTAGGAAGGACTGAAACTACCGATGAGAGTAGGACATTAAGCAGTCTAATCAGGAAAGGAGTTGATCAGGCAGGAGACAATGCTTTGGAACTGGCACTAATGGTAATACATTTTTTAGCTCTTTGAGAAAACTGCTGAATAATGTCTTCCTGATTTGTCAACCCATAATTAACCTCTGTCATCATGCAATAAATTGACCTTAATACTCTCTCAGCATACCTTAGAGGCAGACATATTTTAAAGGATTTTAAGAAGAAAGTATTGTATTTTCCTTTTTATCGCAGGGTTCTTGCCACAAGGCCACCAGCAACAAGGTCTTTAGAGTTCCAGAGCACTCAGTCAGCTCTCTTCTAGGCAGTGCCACTCCTGCTTCCATGGATTTTGCTTCGAAAAAGGTTAGAGATCTAAATGAGGCTGGTCAAATACAAGATCCAAAGATGCGTAAAACCTTTGGGGTGCCTTACTATTAGGATTAGGTGTAGGGAGCTCACAGTGAAGGTGGTGGCACATTACTGCTCCCTGCACGAAGCCTACCTGTCAGTGTTGCTCTCAGCAGAACAGAAAAAAGCATTTGTATATGAATTATTTAATGCTAGGATGCAGAGCTATCAACCTCGGCCTAGATCACTTGCTGTTTTTACAAAGTACACAAGTTCCTGAAGAAATTGCATTAAACACAGAACATTTGGCCTGAGCAGTTGGTGTAAAATATGACTCACTGTGAAACATTTTGACAGGTGACATACGGATCAAATTCGGGGGATTGCTGGGATTGCTGTTTAACTTCTGATTCAAATGCAGGAAATGGACGGCCCACTTACACAGGATTTCCTCTGGAAGGTGTGGTGGTAAAAAATACACTGTGGTTAGATGTTGTTCTCATGTGTGTTATCCTCACAGCCCGCCCCTCCTAAATTTGTACCTCTTCCTTATAAACATAAGCTCAAAGATTAGATTAAACAACCGCTTCAACCAGCACTGGTAGAAGATGTAGTTGGCTCAGAAAGGAAGGTGATTAGACAACAAACCAGTAACCCCTGGCAGTTACTCTTAACAAAAAGTCCTGAATAGACTAAATGATTGAATAGATTGAATGGAATTGGTCAATTATAAGATAGTCAGCATGGCCTGCAAAGTTCTAAAAATTATCTTGCTATTAGGACATTATTTAGCGATTGCTATTAAGTGATTAATGGAACCACTGATTTTTTTCTCTACAGAGTCATCAACAAAAGGAATCTTTATGGGCATTAGCTCTATCCACTTGATCAGTGATGAAGAGTTCCTGCCTTGTTCCGTGATGGACAGATATTGGGATTTATTCATACACAGCGAAGACTGGGTCTTTTGAAGCATTGCTCGATTATACTGTAAATTAAGAAAGTTCAGAATTACAGAAGTACCCTTTACAATTTCAAGTAATAAATGATTGCTTAGACCATTGTTATTAAACGATTATTGTTCCTGGTTACTTTAGAGTCCCTGGTTTGATTATTAATTATTTAAACTGGCCCTGATGCCTTTAACAAAACTGTGTCTGAATGTAGAATCAGTTTGTTAAATTACTGTTACCAAAGGTTATTTTTTATTATTAAAACAGTAATAAAATATTTATTATTAAAATAGATTCTTACCAAAGGTTGAGCACATATTCAAGTAAAAGTATTGTTACTTTGGTGAAACAGTACAAACTGAGTAGAAGTACAAAGCTATCGCATCAAAAGCTATTTGAGTACTGAGTAACTTACAGAACTGCAGAGGAAGTACATCCAGCACAGGAAATGAAGGTTCCCATCTTGGTCTAAAAAAAGATAATAAACCTCAGAACTTCTGATAACAGAACGAAGTTAAAAGAGGAACTAGTTACTAAGCCGAGTGAAAACTAGATTACTTATATCACATTTGATGTCTTTTTTTTTATATCATTTTCATCCCTTTTCTCATTTCAAAATACTCATCTTACTTAAACATGAGTTCAACTGAGTA
>JAILXH010217820.1:4254-28672 GCA_023558415.1 Piaractus mesopotamicus
CCTTTTGCTGCAGTAACAGCCTATAATCTTCTGAGCAGGCTTTACACTAGATATTGGAACATTGCTGAGAGGATTTGATTGCATTCAGCCACAAGAGCATTAGTAAGAGGTCAGGTACTGATGTTGAATGATTAAAATGCTTAAAAAAATCGAGTTAAACAGGACAAATTATGCTCTATTTGTTAACAAACATGTAGTCCAGTGTTATTGACAATATTGACGATATGTTCACAAACGCACATTGTGGTGTATTTATCATGATAATGATGTAATATTGTCATATCACCCACCCCTACCCAAATGTACTACATTCACTCCAGATAACGCAGTTCCACTGCTCCACAGCTCAGTGCTGGAGGGCTTTATACCCCTTTAACCTTTGAATGGGTATTAGGGTATTGGCTTACTGGAGTATTGGTTTTTATTGGTTCTACTTGCATTAAGTTCAAATACAGTAACCATATTCAATGTCAGAGTATCTGATTTTGTTGATATGAAGTGGCCATAAAACCGGTATACAGGCCGACTAACCCCCATGACCTGTAGGAGCAGATGAGTGTTATAACAGCAGCACTCTAGCAACTCTTTTGCTCCAACTAAGGCTAACTGCTGTCAGCAGAGCAGGCAACTGTTTGCTACTGAACACTAACATTTATCCTGATTAAGTCTTTTGAGTTTTTTGGGTGGGTTGCATGAACAAGGGTTAAGCTTAAACTTAAATCAACGTTTATCTACGAATACAGTTGCACCAAACATTAAAACTAGTTGAAAAATAATCAGGGCTACATTTAAACCATCGTTTTAATCCTGGATTATTTTTTACAGTAAATCTAGATTACATTCAATCTTGTTGCACCATCAGTTTAAACTCAGATTTAAACTTAATTTAGGGATTAAATTCAAACTTCCAACTTAGGCGTCTATATATCTATCGTTTCATATGCAATTTATTTTTTGGCCTTGATTTTATGTCTCTCCAAAGGTTTGCCTAGGCTTTTCAAGGTGATCTTCATATGATGATATCTGTCACACTAATGCAAAATGACACTAACCCTACATGCAGATTTAAATACACTAACACCATTACAGAGGCACTAGAGTATCCCAATCTTCCGCACCTCATCATGACTGTAAGCAAATGATTAGACCAACCCACATATGCATATAAATCAAAATCCACAATCTTATTATGAATAAATTACATAGTGAGGAAATATACTGTATCTACATTACAACATTTGTTGGCGTATAAAGATAAATGACTACAGTTAAGTGTAATGTAGTCCACTAGAGCAAGTCATTTATTAAGGATTTCGCCTTCACAATATCATTAGGTAACGCATTACATTAACAGCTCCATAATGCTAACAAGCACACATACTTACCTTTTTTTTTAAGAATGACTAATCTGTTGTCATATAACAATAAATGTATCTATTAAGTAAGTTAATAGACTGTTTGGCAGTCAGTCTGACCGGTGGGAAGCTAAACTTAGAGGAGAGTGTATGAAAGAGCTGGACGGCTCAGTCAAAGCCTGGGTGACATTGATGTATGGAGCAGGTTGGCCAGCGCTGGGCTGCCTCTCAGTGTGAGCTGCATTTCTCAGCAGATGATGAATGAATGCGCCTCTCAGCGTGTTGTGGATGTATATCACTCTGGTCCCCACAGGATGAGAAGATAAGTTAAATCCAAGCTGCAGTGTCGCCTCACCTCCATCTTCCCTCAGCAAGAAGAAAAGGCTAAGGGAGGTCAAAAACTCTGCTCTGGCTTCACTCTGCCTAGCATACTGTATGTCTAGAGGAAATTCTTCATGTTTTAAACCTCATGTCAATGTTCAGACCATAGGAAGCAGTTTGCGAGGCTCCAGCACCCACACAGCTTTCAGCAGCAGCTAAGTTTTGATCCTTTGAGTTGAGTTCTTTAAAGAACTACCCACTGAAATGTTCTTGGAAAAACATGGAGCCCCGCTGGTGACATCCTGTATAAATTAAAATAATGCATGGCCACACCATATTAACACGTGGGAATGAGACCCTAATGCATGGCCACGACTTAGCAAAGCATGGTCTCGCTCCCATGCCTTACTACATCATGCTCACGACTTAATTATCACACTCCCATGCCTTACTAAGTCATGTCCACACATTAGGATCTCATTCCGATGTGTTAATGTGGCGTGGCCACACATGATTTTTATGTAAATGAGATGTCACCAGCAGGGCTCCGTAGAAAACCAAATTTTTCTCACTTTTCTAAATTAAGAGTTTGATGCAAGATGTTAAAGTTTCAAAAAATGTACTATTCAGTCATCAGTCCATTTGATCCATACATATGAAAATGAAGCTGCAAAAACAGTCTATTTTTTTTTTTGGTAAGAAAGAGCCTGTGTAATACAGAGGGTTAAGGGGGGGTTGGGAAATGGTCATGTAAAAAAGGATTATGACTAGTTTCGGTACAGTACTCTGTAAAAGTCAGAGACCACCATTGATTGTTTTTAATTTCCAATCAGCCATTAAATAAAGGTTTTTCATGTTTCAGGAGATATTTCTGAGATTAGATATAAAATAATCCACTTGCATGGGGAAGGGGAAAGTCAAATGGAAAAAAGTGGAAAAAACGAAAAGTTTCCAAAACTATAGCTAAAAAAAAATATTAAAAGAAAATGGGAAAATGGGAAGCCGCTGGTGTTCTCAGAACAATGGACTATCCGGACCTAAACGTCACTGAGTGTGTTTGGGATTACTAGGATTGTGAGAAGCAGAAAATGCAACCAGCTTCTAACATTTTTACATTTTTTTAAAAGATCGAGACTAAGACTGAAGTTTGGTGATGTGAAAAATATCCCTGCAGATTTCTCTGGAAAACTGAAAGCAGGTCACACGAAAAGAATGGAAGCTGTAATAAATGCAGGGTGGACACACTAAATACTGAAGAATGTTATAATATATTTAGTTGCTGAGGCTTCAGTATAATTTTCTGTTTTTTCCTGGTGCTGAAAAATGAAACTACTTGTACCTAATGGCTCTTTTGACTGGAAATCAAATAAACAAAGGGTGGGCTTCATGGAAAATAAAAAAAATACAAGAAAAAATGTAGTACATGGGCCCTTGAAGAGTATAAATCTGCATGTAATACTTGCCTGGAGTTTTTCCTGAGCACATTTAGGAGACGAGTATCCTGGTGAAAGCTAATGTTGAAAGAAGCTAGGGAGTTTATCAAAGAAATGGATATTAGAGGTGTATTCATGAAGATGGTGAATAATGTGGCCTATTGTGTCCGGTTCTCACCCTGCCCGTGAATGTACTGCTATTGAACACGCCTCTGTCACTCCAGGGTCAGGAAGACAGCACTCTTTGCACGAGGCTGTTTTACAACCTCTGAAATATTCACGAAAAAGCAGGAAGATGAACGAGTTCTCGTGTCCTCGCTCGGGGCTCCTGTTAAAAGTAGGCGTTGATCGAGAGGTCAAAGCCGGAGAGAATTTTAAACATCCATTGGCCCACAGCCCCATGGAATCATTACAGCTCACTGTTGACTGGTAGGAGAGCGGGGCTTAGAGCCAGAGAAACCCAGTGATATACGAGCATAATCATCTCTCTCTCTCCCCCCTCTCTCTCTCATACAGAAGGGCTATCCCACTGCTCAGTCTCATCTTGCATTTCAACACAGAGCAGTTCTGCACAATAGTGTCTGCATCGCCACTCTGGGGGGGTTATACTGTCTGTTCGGCCGAATATTCAACACCACAGTCTGCATCGTGCAGTGAATGGTGTCAGCTTTTTATGCAGCTTTCAGAGTATTTTGATGTAATAATGATTAGATCACTCCATACACAGAATATTCATTTCCTTTACAGTCATATTCGTTTACATTTTTTAAAAGTTCAACACATACAGAGAAAATGGAACTAGAAAATGCAAGCAACTCCTAGAATGCACTTTTATCTCTGTAGATTTCTATGAAAAACTGAAAGCAAGTCTCCTGAAAAGAATGTAAGCTGTGATAAAGTAAAAGGTGGATGCACTAAATACTGCCCAGAACTCCAGCCCAAGTTCTCAGCAGCTTCTGCCTGTAGCTAAAAGGCCAGACCCCTGGTGGGGATTGTGAACACTTTGTCACGGGAATAGAAGGTGAGGATGTGAATTTGAAGGGCCTTAGATTGGAAGAAAAAGGGGTTCCAGACATGTTCCTCCCCCCAAACTTCAGTTATAACATAACTACATTTAAGGCTTCTGTGTAATTTTATGCTAAATATGCTATCTGCTTATTTTCCTGATGCTGAAAAAACTGCTTAATGGCTGTTTTCACTACAAAATTAAATGCATGAAAGCTGGTCAGTACTGAATAATTTCCAAATATCAAGATGCGACATACACTAACTGTTGACTTTATTAGGTACACTTACCTTGTATCTGCACTCATTTTCCATTTTATCAGGTCCACCTGCCATACAGGTGCACTTTGTAGTTCTGCATATACAGACTGTAGTCCATCTTCACTCTGTGCTGCACACAAACTACCAGGTCACTATAACGTAAGTGCAGTGCTCAGAACGATCCGCCATCCAAATAATATCTGCTCAGTGGTGGTCCTGTGGGGGTCCTTACCTAACTGTACCTTTATGGTAAGTGGATAAAATGGACAATGAATGTCTAAATACAAGGTACCTAATAAAGTGGCCAGAGAGTATATATGAGAAGTTTTCACCAACAGAAGCATCAGTTTCTCCCTCTACACCTCCGATGATCAGGAGACTTAAGCTGTGGTTCTCAATACTGGTCCTGTAGACTCCCCTGCACATCTTAGTGTTTCATGCCCCCAACAAACTTTATTCAACTAATAACTACTTAAAGGGGAATTCCACTGATTTTTCAAAGTTTCTGCATAATTTAGTGATTGATATATAAACAGAGTCACTCAGAGTGGTTTGATGTGAAATGGGTCATTTGTAGAAAATTTACTGTCTTTACAGTGGTGGTGATAGAAATCAGGAATCACAACAGAAATATGATTGTTTTATTTACTATTCAAAATTACTAGTGAACCTACACGTGTCTAAGTTTTTATATGTAATATTGATGATGGTAAAATAATGGTCAGTCTGAAAAATTGTTTTCTTTGGCTACTATTTCGCCCTACAACACCTTTATTCTATCCTTTAACCAAGAATGGATTAAAATAAACTGATAAAAATATGTTTTAGACCAAAAATGTATGACAAAACTATTGTAAAACATTGTCTCAGCAGATGACAGCAGATAGCATATTCATAACCATTTCATATAATAACTTTCTGGGAGGGAGCTTTTAGATGCATTAAAGTCTTCAGATGTTTCCTATCATTACTATGAACCATTCTGACATGGTAAGTTTCTCTAGAATTAAGTATTTCACACCAAACCACTCTGAATGATTGTGTTTGCATGGTACCCATTCAATAATGCAGACGCTTCAGTGAAATTCCTTTTCAGCCCTTTCAGGCCCTTCAAGCCCTTTCAGAGTCAAAATGCTCTGTTAGAGCAGGGAAAACACTTAAATAGGCAGCGCCAAGGTCTCCCAGTACCAGGGTCCCATTTCAGCACCTTTTTAACGTCTTCGCATTAGGGGGTGCTCAGACGACATCTTATTAAACACAAAGCATGTCATGATTAAAAAGAAGCAGGACACACTTCTTAATGGGGTAAGTTAACATGTTTGATTGACACCTAGGTAATCATGGGAAAACCAGTTCTGGCCCAGTATACGGCTGGGTCATTGGCCCAGATCTGGCCACTGTAAAATGAGTATAACTAACAAATGTGGCCAGAATCTGTCACAACTGCATTGTTGGTCCACAATGCAAAAATTGGCCTACAAATATAGACATGAGGCAAAACCATACGAAGCATCTGGCTGGTAGTCAACCAATACATGCTTATGAAAGCCAGAATCAGCCCAGAACTGTCAACTATTTAGGAAAACACAGAAGACTGAACCAAGCACTAAAATTTCAAAACTGACTTATGAAAAAATGAAAGTATATTTCACTCTCAGTTTGTGTTAACCTTAATGCCCAGTACTGAACAACTCTGGGGTTTTCAAAAACAGCTTCAAAAAAATCTTTTCATCTGTTAGTGACTAGATGAGGCATCCTCAGTGTTAAATGGCTCAGCTGTGAGGAGATATGGTGCTTTCTAGTGCCAATCAGCAGAATATTTGACAGTTTTCAACTTAAATACATGGTTTAAAACCATGCAGCTTGCACCTTAAACAAGTAGCCAGAGTACAGGGGAGGAGTGGACAGTGACACTGAGCCACAGTGGAACACTTAGCTAATAAGTTAACCATGCAAACTTTTTTAATTTTTTTGAGATGTCTGAACATAACACATATACATTCTGTGAGGAATTGCCTTTGTCTGGCTATTACTTTAGAACTGTGGTGTAGTGCGTTTCTTTTCTTGTTGCTAGCTGTGTAGCCTTTAGCTTGCTAACTACAAGCTAGCACAAAAAATTAATAATAAAGTTGTATCAGCAGTCATGTATAACCTTTGGACAACTTTGCTATAAAACCAATTCTGACCATAGCAAATCGATCAAATGGCACAATTTTGAAATATTAAGCGTTGTAAATTTGGGTCTGGAAAGGGGAAAGTGTTGGGTCGTAACGATTCCTGGACAGATTCTCCTGCCAAAGTTGACCCTATGTTCACTTGATCCCTCACCCCTCTGAAGGCTCATTTAACAAACTTTGTTTGAGCTCATACAATAATGGAGCAGCCCCTAAGATGGAGTTGGGTATTCCCCCATATGGAAACGGTAAGGCCAAGTGGACGAGGGCATGAAAAAACAGTATTGAAATGGGCAGCAGGACTGAGAACCACTCCCACTATAATCAGAGCACTACTGCCATCCTGTGGACATGTGGTGGAACTGCAATGTGACAGACCACAATTTGCCACAAAAGTACACTGAAGCCTTCATTTGAAAAATATCAAATTTATTTCCATTAGAAAAAAATGTGTACATTACACATGCACAGTCACACTGTAGTCATAAATATAGGCCAATGATTTCTCTTTTTCCTTTAATCTACTGAGCGAGCACACAACTGCAGACTTCCACATCGTTTCTTGAGGACACCATGAATAATGCTTGCACTGTTGAATATTAAATCTCAATGCACTAAAAAGGCAGTCTGAAAATCAAGTATAAACATTTATAAATTATCTACAAATGGAGAAAAAAGTACAAAAAGAGTAACAGTGACCCAAACAGTAGAGACACCACATCTAATCACAAATGAATGCTTGAGATCTTTAGTTATAATTATTGTTATAGTTGTAGTTATAGTTATAGTTAATTATTTATAGTTAATTCTGTGGTTAAAATAAAAATATGGTAGATTTTCCTTCTCTTTTTTGGCAAAATGATGATGTACGCTGTACAGACAGCTCAACGTTTTTGTACATTCCTTTTTGGCAGTCAAACTTTGTGTCTTTTTTTTTTATAGCTCTCTTTTTTCCAACATCAAATAAAAAAATCTACTCTTTCCATAAAAAAAAAAAAAATTTATATCAGTCAAAACACTTGAACTGATTGGATTTAGAACATCTACTTGATTTGACACAAATACAAGCTTCACACATATAATATATACCCTGGATAAAACCAAGCAGGAGTGCAATCTAAACCAGCGTGAGCTGCAGGAAGGTGTAGTCAGACGCTGGTTTGGCAATCTTGCATTTCCATTTGCAAAGAGAACATGTCTAGAACAGAATGCTGTAATGCACCAGGAGATTCCACCTATAATGGTGTCCTGCAGGAGATACTGTATCTTGAGTGAAATGGCATATTTGATCAACGCTATCATGAGTGGTATTCTGCTAACATACACACTGTACAAAATGTAGTCTTTGCTAGTGAAAGCATCCTGAATGTATACAGGTGCATCCTGAATGTGTACAGGTGCAGAAAATTGGGAAAAAAAAGATTTTTTAGCTTAAAATTCATTTTAAAAATCTGTAACTTTTAATTTTTTTGAGAGGCTACTTCAGATGCTTTGTAGATGGTCACCATGTAACTAACCTTTAAATTAATATCTATTAAATTCAACTAAACGTCATGTTGAACATAACAGATTCTATGAAATCAAACCCTAAATGTAAACCTAACCCTAACCTTTGAAGGGGCCTTCTAGCCTAAAACTAACATTTACTATGTTATTAATCATGTTATGTAGTCCTGTGTAGTGCAGCTACAGTGTCATTGATTTGATATCCTTTTTAGTAGTGTTCTTTCACCACAATACCCAGCATGCACTACACAAATATGTCATACAAACAATGGGAATTCCTCACAGCTACGTAGCTTCTTTCTGCATTAGCCAGCCAGCAGGGAAAAAAATCAAACAGTTCCTCAAATATCTGCCCCAAAGCGTTTATTGCTTTTCAAAAGTTCCTCCCACCTTCAATATGCATCATCAGAAGGGAGTTTTCCAAACCTTTAAACTGGAACACATCCCTCTAGAGACCACTGCAGCACTGCTGTAGGAGGTGAGCAGGCATGTTTACAGATGTAGTGAAGTAGGATTCTTTCATTTTGGTTTAAGTGGCCCTTAACTGACTTAACTAACTTTAACTGAAAACTTAAACCTAACAACTAGTTTGAGTTTCACCAGATAGTTTCACCAAATAATTTGAGCAACAATAGATAATCTATAGGGGACATTCAGAATAAAGTGTGACAAAAAATCTAGCAACAGGTTTGCTCTTATAATAATCTTACAAAAGATAAGAAATATTAGATTACGTATATTTAAAATGCTTTCACTTGCTAAGATCATCATTTTTGCAGTGCACTGTACACTTTTGCAGGTCTGCCAGTATGTTACATGCTAATACCTCACCATAATAGGTTCATTGCTATTGAGGGTTTGTGTAAAGCGGTAAAGCACTCAGGAAAAGTAACCCTTGATAGCTTGAGCAGTAGTTAAGAGAAGTTATTCAGGCCTAGGCCCATGTTCATCAATCCCACCAACCCCCCAACACAAGTGCGTGTAAACAGGCATGTGCAGAATTTGAAACATCAAGACATCTTTGATTATTTTTTCTTCTTTTGAGGACGACCCCTACTGTCAGATTACAGAAAAATGAAACACTGTGTAGTTTAGCAGCACAGCACTTGATCACATATCTACATTTTCGCTTTTTTCAGTTTAAGAGATGCACAAACATGTATGTTAACAGGACACAGTCTGCTCATTCACACGTTTACACACACGGTATCAGTTTTGTGTCACTCACCACATGAATCTCGCTTTTTGTGCATTTTGAAGGCAAACACAGGAGGCAAGTTTTAACAACAGGACAACCTTCCAAAGTCGATATAACGAAGGACATATGACAGGTAGGTACATGTGACTGAGAGAGAAGCGGCTTCTTGGCAAAGACTGGTGTATTAAAACATCAGGAGCCAGTTTCACAGACTTAGATTAGGCCTAAGCCTGGACTAAAAAGGATTTTTAGTGATGAATCACCTTTGGCACTGCAATTCAGTCCACAACTAATCCTTGTATAGGAAACTGGCCGCAGATGTTGGTAATAAATTATGCTTATTGAGTTTTGATGAAGGCCACTGCATTATTTAAAAGGTCTTTCTCTTTGCTTGCCATCTCTCCTGTAATAGCACCAGCCCACCATCTTAAAACAATTAGGAATGGTGGCATTCTAGCCTTTATGGATCATGGTCTTTGCCAGTGCACTACCTTGGCTTTGAATGTTTTTTTTAAGATTATCAACATAATTTGCCACCTCATATCATCCTATCATATCATTTGTGCCTCCATATTAAGTAATGCACCAGATATTGATATACAATGGCAATGACTCAAGGGCCGATTCTCAAAGCATTTAGGACCATTATAACCCACAAGGGCCATCGTTTATTCCCAGCTTCACTCATAACTGATTCTCAAAACATTTCAGGCTCTATTTTGTCACATGACCAGCCTTAAATGTTGGTGTGATTGTATTAAAATGTAGGACCACCTAAGATAAGTCCTAGCAGAATGAAACCAGAAAATATTTATGATCTTTTAACAACATCATAAAAAGAACATTCCCACTTATTGGAAATCACATTGAAATTAACTGAAAAGCCACTAAAACTCATCGAGGATGGTAAGTTTAGCCTACCACAATGGTGACTTTGCTTAATAGCAAAAAAATAGGATTAAGTTTTTTTTGTAATTAGTTATAACTTTTTAAAGAGCACAGTTAACTATACCAAATTTTAAATTTCTCCATAATTTCATGGTTAAGATATAAACAAAGTCATTCACAGCATAATGTAAATTGGTTCACTGTAGAAAAATTTACAGACTTGGATTTATTTACAGTGGTGGTGACAGGAACCAGGGGTCACAATGTCAACAATGCAAATATAACCATTTATAGCCATATTTTCTTTCCAAAATAGTCAGTCAACCTGTCGTATGAGCTTTTAGATATAATATTGATAATGGTTTAAAAAAAGAAAAAAGTGGTATCTTTTTTGGGAGACTATTTTGTCTTACACCACCCTGCATGTACCTTAAAAATAAAATTACTTTTTAGACCAAAAACTTTGTAAAAAGTATAAAGATCAGGCAGCATTAAAACCATTAACATCATAACGAGTAATTGCTTTCTGTCAAGGCATTTAGGACGATCATAACCCAGAAGGAGCTGAGGGAGCTTTTAGAGGTAGACGTCTGGTTCCTATCACCACCACTTTGAATAATCCTGACTCTGCTTTCTCTAGAACACTTTCTCTAGAACAGAGAATTTCACACCAAACCACTCTGAATGACTCTGTTTACATCTTAACCCTATAATTATGCAGACATTTTGGAAAATTTGGTGTAATGCTCTTTTAACAAAGCACCTAAAAGGCAGATGTGATTAAAATAACATTATAGTAAAATAAACAATAATATAAAATTTAATTGTATCCCATAGAAGTTGTCACCAGTTTGGGCCTTTATTTAGACATTTATTTGTCATTTTTACTCAATTTTAATACTTTAAAGTGGCAACTGCCCTTTGCACTGTGTCAACACTTAATCAATGGACCAATAGAAATGCTCTAAAATAGCTCTGTGTAAAAATCTTGTCCCTTCTCTATTCCTGTAAAATAGCTACTTTGGAGATACAAGGTTTTTTTCCAAAAGAGACAATAGCTAATGTTATAAAATAAAGTTCTTGCCATTGTTTATGCTAGGCCGAGGGCGATAACGTAGCACATAGGCTTCCTCACTAATTTCCCATTGACTGTGCGGATATTGAATTGCTGTCTGTCACTGGTAGAGAGCCAATAGCTTATATGCCACTTTCCCTTTAAGGTTCAGCCCAGATTACACCACCACTACCTTAGGATATCCTGTTGTACTTTTAAGAACGAGGCATGGGGAAGATCATTAACTAGTCACAGAGTGGTCCAAGGTCAAGAGGTTCATAAGGTCGTGAAGCTTTGAGAATGCAGTCCCAGATTTCCATCATTGCAAAACCTTTAAAGTTCATTCGAATGAGAATAGAGGAAACACGGTTTGTCACACATCAACACTTATCACCCGAAAGAGCGCGTATTCTAGTACATGTGCGTGGCGAATAAATATGAATACTATTGTAGATCTGACTGAAAGATTAAACACTGCACTGTTGACTTGAGCCCATTTTGTTGCCCTTTTGATTAAGCTCTATGTATGGAGTTCTACAGTGTTATTTGAATCAGACAACCTTTACTTTGAGAACTTTTTGAGCAGTTTCTTCCCTTTGGAGAGCAGTCCTTTTTTCTTTTTGGAGGCCAGGTCTCGGGGGCCCCTGGCAGGGCTCAGGGGCCTGATGGGCCCCACAGGGAGCAGGGGACGCACAGTGGGGGACGCTGGTCTTCCGGGGGCCGGGGCTGGAACTGTGTTTTCCACAGGCACCTAATGAGAGATCCATCAGGAGGGGGGGGACAGTGCAGGGTGTTAAACAGCAAGTGTGACTTCACCTCACGTACCTGCTCTAGCTTGAGTACAAAGGAATACCTTGTCTACAAAGAGCTATGCCTATTTCTGGGGCTTCACTGCTGTGTGTAGCTGTTTATTCTGGACCTTCACACACTGTCTAGTGCCCTAAAAAGCTTTTCAAAATCGTTCTAAAGATGCCACAGTGAGTCATTTCTGCAATGACTCAGCAGAGTCTGTACAGACTGTGTAAAAAAGTAGGCGAGAAACCCAGGAGAGCAGGAGCACAAACCACGAGGCAGCAAGCTGAACAGAGCCACACCATGAATTACAATGCTCTGATCTGAATAGTTGGTGCATAGAGGTCTTGTGGAAAATGAAGTTAACCGCCTCTATTGGTCTAAAAGTTGCATTGCTATTCCAGAGCCGTACAGCATTAATCAAATCCGCGGAATAACATTACTGAGAAGCCTCTGACCAATAAGAACTTGCATTTGACATGCTTTCGCTATGCTAAAGAAAAGCAAGGTGTGGGATAGCCAGGAGAACAGGGTTTTGCTGTCAGCACCAGAACAAACACATTAACAAACCACACACCAGGAACCAACTGCAGATACCATATTATTGTCTGATGCATTAGTGTGCCAGAAAAGAAAGTGTATTTGCTTTAATACTAGAAAACAATATTCCTCAGCTTTCCATATTAACCCATTTATGTCCAACAATTAAATCCAGTGTGATGGCGCAGAGGTCTTCAAATCGGGACCTTGAATCTTGTTTCCGGTCCTGGATGAAATCACTGGTAGGTATGACACTACGTGACCAATTAACAATGCAATTAAGTACCAGTGAATACAAAATACAAGGTTTGAAATTGGAAGTCCAGATTTGTAGACCTCTGGTCTAAAGTTTCTAAATTTTGTATTGTTACCCATCTAACAGTGTCCATCTGAATTTTGATTACATGTGATTTTCATACTTATGTGAACAATCAGATTAGAATTTTCTGTTGTTTTGTTAAAAATCACTAGTCATGCAATCAAAAACTCACTTTTTAGCCAGACACTTTAATCAGTACGAAAATGTCTTCAGTTTTGTGCTCAGGCCAGCTCAGAGAACACATGGACTCATGTTGTAATGATTTTAATACACACTGAAAAATAAACTTTGAAACAGTGTACTGAAATTTAAAGCTGTATTGCTGATACGCCTCACGTTCTCTTTCAAGGGTCTCTCATTTATCATCTTTCATGGAAACCACTGTCAGTAATCAAAACTAGCCATCTGAGTGCTTAAGTTATGCATGCACCCATGCTCAAATGACTAGCCTTTTTATAAATCAATTATAAATTCTAGAGCAGCGTTGTCCAATCTTATCCACAAAGGGCCGGTGTGGCTGCAAGTTTTCCTTCCAAACGAGCTGGAGCACACCTGATTCATGCTGATACACCTGACCTTGTTTAATCAGTTGTCCAGCCTTCAAACAACTGATCATGTGCAGTCCTGCTTTGTTGGAATGAACACCTGCAGCCACACCAGCCCTTTGCGGATAAGATTGGACACCCCTGTTCTAGAGGATGTGATCGCTGGGGTTTATTTAGAGAGTGGCACAGCAGCTACTGAAATGTTTCTATTGGAGAAACTTTATTTATTTGAGCCAAATCGATCTGCATTGTATATATTAGAGCTCTGCAGATTCAAGATAAAAAAAATTTAACATATCAGAAAAAACAAATAGAATCTCAATTTCAAAATTGGAAACTGCACTGAACCTGACCATACTGTTACACCACTAGTGTGCATGCATGTCAGCTGTGCACATGGGGCAAACATTATGAACACAAGCCATATATTCAGACACTCCTTATTTTTGCTGTATTGAAAAATGTATCATGTCGAGACGCCACCATATCATATTACATTGAAATTTGTGCAGCGTTACACCTTTAATACGGACCAAAGGAATGTCAGATATGGACATTAATGGGTTAACACAGGTGAAAGCCAAAGAGTAAATTGTCAACTGTTCAAACTGTAAACCAAGAGTAAAACTATGGAAACTATGGAAATCAACACTGGAAGACCTCAGTAGACAAGTTGTGTTTGTAGAGGGAACTATAAGCTTTATTTCTCCTTAAAGAACTAAACTTAATGAACCAACTTTAAACTGTTTTTTAATTTTCTTTGTGTAATTTCAGATATTGGGCCTTGGTGGACTTTTCCTCTGCATAAGACCAGTAACTGGTATCCCCAGTTGCTCACTTAAACGTTAGAAACAGAGCCTGCTAGGATGGAAAATGAACAATCTTCCTTTGCTGTTTGTTGCCAAGCAGGTGGGAAAAAAGGAAATCAGAATGCAGCGACATCATTTCAGTAACATCCACACATCAAACATGAGGAAAAGTTAAAGAAAAAAAATACAAAAAAAATACACCAATACACAAATGAACACGGATGTCCCACTGATAGGTCATCATAAGAATTCGCTTCAGTTTTTCGTTTATTTCTTTATCATTACAGTAAATGTGTCATCATTTTACTCTCTCTGTAAGAGAGCGGATGAGTGATATTTGCATGTTCTCAAAGTTCTTAGGGCCTGAAAAATAGAATTTCGAAGGGTGTGCAATATACAAAAAAGAAACAAAGCCTCCTTAAAGGAATACAACACAAAGGCCAATGTATGCTACTCTTATATAAAAGGTATGAAGTTTATTTTGAAAAAGGCATGCTTATCTAGTGAAGGGCGACGTACATTAGACTCTAAATTAGTCATTTCAATGGGTTACAAATCTTGAGTCACAGACCCTTTGGACATGTTCATAAAGCACTTAAGCCAATGTCGTTTTTGTAGGTTGTCACGTTTCAGTGCAAAGACATTTTAGAGTCTCATTCGCTTCCCACTTTGGTGTTTTGTCCCAATGTCCTCTTGGGATGCTCTATCAACATCCCCCCCACTGTAGCAAGTCATGCCATTACTTCTGTCTCTCTGTCTGTGCACTGATCTTTCAGCTTGCAATGGGCTTTGCTTCTCCCTTTCCAAACGCAAGAAAGGTTGGACTGGAAACCACTATGCACTTGCACCACCACACAAAACAAACAAGCACGAGAAAACACAGAGACGGCGAGCGGACGGAACTCAAACGGAGGATGGATGGACACAGGGCCTAGCGCTGAGAGCGGCGATGGTGTACCCGTTTGGCCTCGGGGCGCGGCGCCGGCGCTGGCTCTTCCGGCTCGTAGCGAGTTGGAGTGTCTGTCAGATAGACCTCCACGTCATCAGGCACTTCTTCTAGGAAATTAGAGGGAACCAAGCCTCGGTGTCCATTAAGCTCTCCCTGCAAAGTGAAAAATGGGGAAAATGCAATTACAACCTAAATCTTATGAGCTAAACTCAACAAAGCTCTGATCTTGAGGTGAAAGATGGTAAGATAACTGTAATAGAAACATTCAAAAGGCCCATATTTTACATTTTTATTAGTTTTTATTTTTAGCTAATGTCCAGTGACCAAAAACAGTTATAATTGATGTTATGAGGTCGTTTTCCAAGCTCTCCATATCCCTTAGGATCAAAAAGGTTGCTTTTGCTACTATACCTTTAAGACTGATCTCTGTAAATGACCTCTATTCTGATTGGCTGCTTGTATTGTACCTCATTCAAAAAACTAAAAGAATCTTAACAGTCCATATAGTTTGGGCAAAAATTCTCAGCGATATCAAAAAAAAACAAAAAACATTTTAGACATTGCTTGTGGTCTTTTGGAAGGCTGCAATAGTACACTGCTATACTATGTGTCAAAAAATATTGACACCCCTTCTGATTAGCCAAATCAGCTACTTCAAGGTGCACCTATTCCTCACATAGGCATTCAACTGCACCCAAACAGCCTGTATAATCTTCCTAGAAAAGTAGTAGAATGAGATGCTCAGCTGCACATAAGCCTATGGTCTCTATGTCCAATGACAAGCGTCAGTTAGAGGAGTATAAAGCCCCCCAGCATTGGGCTGTGGAGCAGTGAAACTGCTTTCTCTGGAGAGATGGAACACGATCCAATACCTTTGGGATGAGTGGAGTGGCGTTTGTGATTCACTACTAATCATCCGTCATCTGTACCTGACCTCACTCATGGCTGACTGCAATCAAATCCTCACAGCAAAGATCCAATATCTAGTGTAAAGCCTTCCCAGAAGAGTAGAGGCTGATACTGTAGCAAAGGGGGCACAAACTTCTTACTATTACCCTTGATTTCAGAAGAAACGTTGAGTGAGCAAGTGTCTACAAACTTTTGGACATATAGTGCACATTTCATTCCCACCAGCTAAGAACAAAACAATGTTTAATCATTATCCTCACCACTAACGTGATCTTTTTGCAGCTTAGTTTGCACACTGCAAAAAATGGCATTTTGGCAAGTGAAATTATCTAGAAAGTCTAGTCAATATACAGGGTGATTCAAAAAGATTAATCCGCTTTCAAAGCGCCACATTTTTACAACCGTGAGGTGCCTAGGAACCAATCATATGCCAATTGCAAGAGGGGGTCTTAGAGTTTCTGACTGTCAATATGGCAGTGAACCTCCAACAGCTCAGAACATTTGTTGTTGGTACCAACAGTTCCAAGAAAAAGGTCACCAGATCTCACGCTGTGTGACTTCTTTTGTGGGGGTATGTTAAGGATTCTGTTTATGTGCCGCCACTCCCAACAACACTGGATCTCCGAAATCAAACTGAAAGAGCCGTGAGTGCAGTGACACCCGACATGCTCAATCGAGTATGGGATGAATCTGACTATGGCGTTGATGTTGTCCGTACAGCTGGAGGAGGTTCATACTGAGCACTTGGAAAATTACATAATAAACTTCATGCTCTCTTAAACCATTTACAGTTTACTACATTGTTCTGTAATGATTTACAAGTGAAATAAATCATTTTGATATCAGATAAATCTTTTTGAATGTTCCTGTATAATATTTTTCATTTTTAAGTTGTTTCTAGACATTTTTACCTTGTTTTAAGTGATTTATGTCAAATTATGTCACTTTATTGGCAGATAATTTGGCTTGTTTCAAGCATATTTCTTACAACAAGCAAAATTATGTATCAATATAGTTAGATAATTTGACTAAAATCACTTAAACCTAGTAAACAATATATAGAAATAAGTGAAATCCTCTAATAGTATAGTTACAACAATCTCAAAATGAGAAACATTAGATATATTGTTAGATTTAAGATCATTTCACTGGCCAACAGGCCATTTTTTGCAGTGTATACATGGGCTGTATAGACCGGGGCTCGGCACATCGAATTCTTCAATTAAAAAAAGCAAGGAACATTTTGATTTCCCTGACGTGTGCATTTTAAGATACGGTGAAACAGTGGAAAAAACAACCAGCTCCGCCAATCACTTACACAGTAAAATCCATCCTCATCTATTTCCCCATATACAGCAATGATGTCTCCAGCACAGAACGTCAGCTCTGCCTGTATCAGAAAGGATAAAATTAGTTAGCTCAGAAAAGACCAGTCAGCAAACTGAAACACTGAGATCGTGAGGTGGTGTGTGTGTGTGTGTGTGTGTGCAAGTACCTCTACATCCACATTTGGGGAGCTCTCTCTGGGGTCGTAGTCGTAAAGGGCAACCATTCTTCTAGTAGCCACAGGGTGGCGGCTGCCTTTTCTGTTCTGTTCTGTGAGAGGAAACAGGAATTATTCAGATCTACAGTTTACCTCAGGAAAGAGAGTCATCTCTTCCTCATGAACACATCACTACAGACATACAACAAAGCATCAACTAGAAACTTTAGCAAAAGTAAGAACCAGCGTAATTTGGTTTTGCCTCTTATGGGCCCTAAGAAATGTCTGCTGACAACTAAACAGTTTTTTCACCATCCAAGATTTATATTTTTAATGAATGAAATGAGGACAGATGCTAGTTAGGCTATTTAGACCTACTTGCTAATAAGTCCTCTTGCTCTGTTTTTCTTTTCTATAATTCAGTTTTTTGTTCAAATTAAGAGCATTATAAAATCATGAACATACCAGCCGGGCATGTCATTCAATAAAAGCGTTTAACACAGAAACCTTACAATTCGCTTTGTAAATAGCCTTCTTTTAGCATAGCACCCCTGTTATATTAGCGCCAAGCTAGCCGTCATGTATATTGACATTTTATGCCATTTATCCCAAACTCTAGCTTAAACACAGAACATTTTAAACCTGTAGCAGACATTCAGGTCACATTATTTAACTAGTTTGTCGTAGTTTAGCAGAGAATCCTTTATAGTCCAATTTTATCCTCTCTCTGAACATTATTAGAGGAGTCTTTTAGCCTCTTAGCTATCTGCTAAGCTGTTCAGAAAATTTTAGTGAGAGCAAAAAAGAAAGCCAGTTAACATCATTGTGTTCAAAAAAAAAAACACTTCAATGTGACTGTAAAATAGTTAAGCATAAAGCATGACAGAGAGAAAATATGTTATCACGAATAATCTGTGATTTGGTCACAGCCTTCAGAGCTAATAGATTTGACACTAATCCATTGTGAGAGAAAATGTGTGAGGGAACATAAATTATTACAATCAAAGGATTTACACAGGATACATATTATGTACCTGCAAATACTTTTATTTGTATCATTTATCACTAATGTATTTATGTGTTATTAAATTTTTTGATGAATATTTATTCCTATCTGTAGCCCTTTATAAATTTCCTCAGTTTGGTTGTAAAAACTCCTCGTTTGCAGTGTTCGCTCTTAGAGGTAATGCAATACCTATTCTGTCCACAGGAGTGTTTAGTGGAAGAAAGCCCTGCTTCATCAGCTGCTCCATAGTCTCCTCATCCTCCGCTCGAATCTCTGACACCATGTTACATGGAATGAGGCCGGACCGGCCGCGGATCTCCCCCCGATAAAACCCATCAGTGTCCTTGTCCCCGTACACCTGAGATAGAGATATAACAGAGAGAGAGGTTGAACAGAGTGCACAGCAGTCATTATACTGCCCTGATCTGACAGTCAAACATTATCAGTTGAAATCCGTTCATCCAAATCCTCAGTCCCCCCAAATGAAAATAATATAATCCACAACAAGACGCGGCCGTATGGCTCTTGGTCGCCTAACCTTGATAATCTGTCCTTCTTTAAAAGGAAGCTCCTCGTCAGCTGCGTCCGGATTTGGGGACATGGAGAGAGGGTCATAGTCAAACAACGCTACGAAGATTCGGAACGGGTCTTCAGGCTCGGATTCATCGTAGTATGGAGGAGAACGGCGGCCACGATCCCTATAACCATCTAAGACAGGATGGATAGAAGACTGAAAACTTAAACATCGATATTGATATGGTGATGACTTTATTTGAAGGTTTCTTTCATGACTTCATGGCACATATATAAGCAGTGAATAACATGTAAAAAGCCACAGGCGTACGCTTGGCTTGAAATTTGGTAGGGACAGATGGGAGGGGATGTTATGAAGTGGGAACGCCAGAGGTTATATGATTTTGTAAACAAACAACCCCCCATCATAGCATGAGAGACAAATTTATCTATCCAATTTAATGATTAAATTAAGAAAAGGCTGTAAACAATACTTGAGTATTTAGGAACAGTTCATGTCAGTATTTGCAAGCTGACGAGAGGCAAAACATGAAAGAAAATGACTAGTTCAATAGTCAGATCATTCATATAAACACATGCAGTATGTGGCGTATGTTGCGTATGTCATATAAGCTCTAGGTTACTTGGGAATGATGCCTCATAATAGTGTTACAAATGGAGCAAATGGCTTGCACATACTGACACAAGTTTATACATGCTCAGTTATTGATTTTTCAATATGTTATTCAAGGATTATGTATGTGTTATGAAGCTCCTAAGTAGTGTTAGCAAAAAATCTTGATTCACAGTTTTGAGTACTGATATATGTATAGGTTAAAGTATTTAAGCAACCTGTACGACCAAAGATAGACTCACATACCGTAACTTGAGGTGAAGTCATTTGCACTTGTTCAAATGACCATGCAGTAATTCAGATCAATGGACTGAGTGTTAGTGCTTTACACTTTTCTAACCATACTTGCAAAGTGCTCAGTCCATTACTGTTTAATCACTATTTGCTTTTTGAGTGGGTTAACAGACAAACCATAGACGCTGTAATGAAATGGGTATGGAGTGTGGGGGTAGTGCACCCATATGGCAACACACTACACACAAGCAGCAAGCCAAATATGTGCTTCGCTGAGAGCCCAACAGACATAACAAAGACAGAGACAAGAATATACACACAGTCTGGGCTACTGTAACCATGCAGTAAGCTGGACCTGAGCGAGACCAATCAGACGGGCATGATTAGTCAGGGATAAAGTTGCACCTGTTTTTTTCTCAATCATACAGCATTTACTGCCAAAGAGGAGTGGGCAAACATGCCCAATATGCATTCTGGAATGGTGAATCTACAGCTGACGCAAAGTGTTGAATTTGGATATGCTACTGCAGCTTGTGAAAGGCAAATTCTAGACATGGATTAGCTAGCAATCTGCATTCGGCATAAGGCACCACCCTTAACTTTTACCACCCAATCATGCACAGACAAAGTAAAAATTATGGGTGTGTTTAAGTTGAAAAGGGGAAGGGTTTAGCAGGCAACTCATGGCAGGTCAGTGCAAAGGGGGTAGGAACATTCTCTGAGCAGTAAGCAAACACTCTACTGTGGTGGACAACCATCTTACAGCTAGTGTGGATCACTGCGCCTCAGCACAAGCCTCCATCTCGGTGCAGTCCAGTGGCTCATGCGTTTCAAATCAAGGCTCGTAAAGGCATTTTGTCCCAGACCACTTCTTTCTCTCTCCTCTTTCTCGGCTTGCACCGAGTGTGCTTTGCAAGAGCGAGGAGCTACAACACGTACCATAGGGAGGCCTGTGGCCCCTGTGCCTCCGTGAGGACCATGTCCTGTGCCGCGCTACACTGCCATAGTAAACATCCTCCATGACCGGAGAGAGGTTCCCCTCACTGTTACTCTCAGTGGTTATCTCTGAGGGAAACACCAATCAAAGAGCTGTTACCATGCACAAGCTACACAACCCTCCGCTGCATTGGCCTTATCAGTCACCTCAGTCTTGCAGGTCTTGGAGAACTATGCAGGTGCCTCAGATATGAAGAAATATGAGGTTTTCAGGTGCTAATTCAGGGAACTTTTAATTCGAGCTAAATAAAACTTTTCAGACCCACAGGAATTGTATTATGTGAAACTTTTTACAGGGCTGACAGAACATGAACATGGTTCAGACACAAGGGTGATCAGCATTCACTGAGGAGCCCACAGAGGTTCTCACATCCTAACATCTACGATGAAATGTTGAGCAGGACATTTAAGAGGGCACAAAGAACATCTGCTCCATGTTCCGACTGGGAGTCCACTGACCAATAGAGGGCACCATGAGGGGTCTTCTCTGGGGCTGAGGACCTCCGTGAGCTGGCCTCCGGCCTGAGTCGCGATCCAGCCGTCCAGAAGATGTGTTCCCTCCAACCTTAAACCACAAGAGAAAATGCAAATAGACTATTATAGACTGTTAAAAAGACTTAAGAATATTCACTTTCTTCTTTCTTTCTTCTTAAGTAATTTTGAAGTTACAGGATTGATTGCTGTGGAGTATTCAAAAGAATCAGATTTTGATCAGATGTAGCATAGCATGCAAGTGCTGTTCACCTACAATTTGATGAATAGGTTAGTTTTGGACACACTCATTTGTTGGAGTATTATTTTGGCCTACCAATTAGAGCAAAAGCATTGAATTTTAGATGCAGCCACAGACTCTACAGTACTGTGCAAAAGTCACCTTTCATTTGTTTAATTTTTATTAATTTCCAGTCAAAAACATAATAATTTTGCAGCGTCAGCAAAAAATCAAAAAACATATATTTAACAGATAATTACACAGACTAAATATAAAATAAAATATATCTAAACATAATAACTAAATATAATATCATATTTTCAGTACTTAGTGTGTCCACGCATTAATTTTATTACAGCTTCCATTCTTTTCGGGAGACTTCTTTCCAGTTAAAGAAATCTGCAGGGACATTTTTCCATACCTCCAAAGTTCAGTCTTATAAGTTGGTTGCATTTTTTTTTTCACAATCCAAATAATCCCAAGCACGCTCAATGACATTGAGATCTAGATTCTGGAGTGGTCAGTCCATTGTTTTAGAGCACCAGCAGCTTCTTTGATTTGATTTGAAAAAATTAGAAAATGTCCCTTTCTCTGCAACAGCTTCTTGACAGCCAGTACAGAAAAAGATCCACTTTTTTTTACTCTACACACTATTAAGCTTTAAAAGGAGCTATTTTTATTAAAGTACTTTACTTTAGATGATCATGTAAACATATATAATCATGGTCAACAACTCAAACACCCTACAGGAAGAAATACACAGCAACGTGAAGTAAGGGATGTGTGCTATTTCATAACACAATTGAGCATGCTATTTGTTACAAATAGAAATTGGATTGATGTCTTTTTTCCCTCTGATATCTGATCTAAATTATTTTCAAATACTGCCATGTATTAGAAATACAATTTAAGAAAAGGCCCGGCTTTTATTACATTTTCAGCTGTGTTGACTTTTTCACCCATACTTATGATGGCGGTGTCACCTGTAGTATACTTGACCCCACCTTAAGAGCATTGTGCGAGTTGCGCCGTCGCCCTTCTTCCAACTGCATCTCTGAGTACAGCTCCTCCTCATCTTCCTCCATGATGTCAGACAGGTCCGATCCCCGACTGCTTTCTGTCTGGTATTCTTCACTGTGGCTGTAGTGGGACTGAGGCAAAAATACAGCATTTCAGAACTCAGCACAAAACCAGCCACACCCAACCTGAGGATTCAGTTCTGACAGTGTTAGGGAGTCTCTAACTAAATCATATCAACCAGTGCCATCCCACAGCTCCCGTACCTGCCTGCCCAGCTCTGAGCCCCTGAGGAAGTCATCCACAGATGCTCCTCTTCTGCGGGACTGATAGCTTTCCTCATCCTCCTCCTCATCTGAGTTCTGAGAGTGAAAGCCCTGACTTCTCCTCTCCATCTAGATATGGCAAAATACTTTCAGAGACTTCAATAACCACAGCCTGCTGTTCTTTTGTAGCGTGTCATGATTTCTAATCAGGTCCCTACATAAAGTCTCTCAGAACAGCACTTACAGAAAGTATCAGTGTGTACACTACCATTCAAAAGCTTGGAATCACAGAGGACACTCACCCGTCCACTCTCCGCAGCCACTCGTTGGGCAGCCTCCCGGGCGATGGCCTTTGCCATGTTGTCAGGGATGAGCGTGCCTCTGGGCTGTGGGAGGATTCTCTGAGGAGATGGTGAGCGGCGGTTGGTGCAGGGCGGGGCCTCCAGTGTGTGTCCATGCGGCAGGGCCGGGGGCAAGCCGGACGGAGAACAGACGGTCTCCCATGGCTGGGGTGGACCCCCAGCAGGATGAAGCATGCCTGGCCCCTGCTCTTTGGTTTCCAGCTCTCTGGCACTTAGTGGTCTCTGGGGCTGAGGAAGGGGTAGCTGGGGGATATGGGGTTGGGGCATTGGAATGGTGGGCTGGGGGATTGGAATGGTGGGCTGAGGCTGGGGAAACGGGTGAGGGGGTAGAGCCTGGAGGTGTGGAGGAGATGGCTGAGTGGGATGAGGCATGGGATGAGGCTGTAGATGAGAGGATGGCTGGTTTGGGTGGACAGGGAGTGGTTGGAGATGGGCATGAGGTTGAGGTGGGCCGGTGAGAGGGGGAAGAGGCTGAATTGAGGGTGGGAGTGCTGGGTGGGGGGGCAGGGGCTGGGGCGGCTGGTGTGGAAGAGGCGACTGGATGTGGTGAGGCGGAGGAAGGGCTTGGGGAAGAGGCACAAGCAGGTTGTTAGGAATGACTGCGACATGGGAGTCCTGCGATTCCCCTTGTGCTGATAAAGTCCTGACCACCACCTCACGGGCTTCTAAACACTGGAGACGGTTCAGTTCCACTGTTGCAAAATCTGCCAGTGGGTACAACACCTCAGCGATCTAAAAGAAACAGTAAGTCAATAAACAGAATATCAGAATATAATCACAGTCATCAGTTCCAGGCTGTGATTCTTCACAGTCTTATTTATTATTTATTTCTTTTATTACATTTATTACATTTCATAACTACCTTACATGATTGGTTTTATAGTAATCATTTATATAGGAATCATTTATAGCAGTTCCTGAATGATAAGCCTAAAGATAATAGCAAAAGCAGGATGTATTAATGATCGCTTGCAGAGAACTTCTGTCAAAAGTGGGGCTTCTAGACTTTTTTCAAAGCAACCCATGTTTGTGTTTGTAAGTAAAAGAGGAGATATTTTATAATGATTTAAATTTGGGAAAAGCATATGGTCCTGTTTTTGGATAATAAAAACATTGACATTGGTTAAAAAAAAAAAA